>CAMZMU010000057.1:25114134-25277441 GCA_947311845.1 Poa pratensis | reverse complement strand
TCCACCTCCTCGTTGCGGCGGCGGCGTTCCCCAGCTGCTCGCGGCGTTGCAGGCCGCGCGGCTAGTTGCAGCGGCGAGCACGTTCCACCGAGAGGAAGTCGCGATGACGCCGAAGCTCGCGCTCCTCCGGGCGTCGTCGCTGCAGCCGCCATGCTTTGTGGCCGATCTGCTGCTGGTGCGGGGTTTGGGAGAGGGAGAATGGTGGCGTGGGAAGAGGAGGGCCGCGAAGCGCCGCGTTCAAAGGCGGGGGCCGGAGGAGCGGGGTTGGGTGGCCTGCTGACGAAGTGTACCCTCATTCAAATCCCATGTTAAGGACCTAGGTTGAGATTATGGGGAGAGAACGTGGTAGTACTGGTAGTTTCGTCGGCTGACAAGCAGAGGCAAAGATTTACCCAGGTTCAGGCCCCTCGGGTGGAGGTAAAGACCCTACTTCCTGCTTGTCTGGTATTGATTGTGGATTATGCGATTACAGGGGAGCTCCGGCGAGTTGATGATCTCGCAAGAGCTTTGGTGGTTCGTGTATGGCTTCCCAGATCGGTACCCCTCCCAGCCTTTAAATAGGCTGGGTCTCGGGAGTTTGTAACCGACCTAGTTTACACATAAGGAAAGCCTAAACCGACTATGCCTATGTCTAGTCTTGGAGGGTACTCCATCTTCTTGGGCCTCTTGTCTTGGGCTTCGAGTAGGCTCTTCGATATTGGGCCTTAGTCGTTACGTGCACCAGGTACCCTCATGAGGGTACCCGATATGTATACCCATGTCAGTAGCCCCCGAGTACTTGGCTGACTCGAAGAATCGGGCATGGACTCTTTCGTAAGTGCACGTCATATGCTTTGTATTCTGTATATATAATTTGGAATTCCTGTATGAATAGCACACGTTTGGCTATGTCGAGTATCTCATCGACTGTGTTTTATGATGATCAAGGGATAATAGCTTAGCAGGCCCAGTACACTCGACGGATCGGGACTGGTTAACTACTCATTCGGGTAAAACCTTACTAGCTTTCAATCAAACTCGAGTCCCCGGACTCGAATCTGGAACAAACTGGTCAGATTCGACTAGGCCGCTTGAGGTCTTACTGAGTCGATCTGCAGTATAACTTTGAATTTTACCCAACGCGTCCGTCGGATTTTTCATCATGTCTGCTGACACGGAAAGTGTAAGGATTAACGTTGCTGGAACGGTCCTTAGCCCAGCTCGAAAGTTCGGCGGGTCTTACCTTTGCACTATGCGTGCAGCATCCGAGGTATTTGCGACTGACGCAACTCGGGAATGTTTCGAGTATGATTTCTGAACTTTGTTGGACGAGTCATGCCCTTTGTCGACTGATATTTGCTGTTATGCTATCGGGTGCGCGACAGCGCTCCCGATGGGAGTAGCCCCCGAGATTGTGCTTTATTGTTTGCAATGGAGGATAATCTCAAAAACTCTGCATATGTTAATCGAAGAAATTTGTGCCATAATTCTATCGGGTGCACGACAGTGCTCCCGATGGGAGTAGCCCCCGAGATTATGCTGTATTACTTGTAAATGGAGGATAATCTCAATCATTATCCTAAGCATCTTCAGTCGAAGAATTTTTTGACATGCTCCCGATGGGAGTAATATGACTTAGTCGAAGGAACGGTCGAGTGACCAATTTTGCCTTAAGAAAGTTTTGTCACACCCGAACTAATCAGGGCAATCGAGTGACCAATATGCGTTGAGCATACTCGAACGTATTTTCTGAACAGATGCTTCAATGACGTCAGGGATGACGTTTATTTCGACTGCGATTTCTGACACGCGTGGCGTGCGTTATGCTGCGATTGATGGGACGTGACACGTAGGTGGGCCCATTTGTGCAGAGCTGACCGAAGACGGTGCCGTTTGGACTTGATTTGACTATACGGGCCCACTTTTTCCGCAAGCGTGATGATGGCTCCTCTTTTTACGTGCGTAGTGGGCGGAGTGGCCGGCGACGGTTGCCCTCCGCGTTTGCCACGTGTACGGTCAGATTGCGTGCGTAACGCACGATTTGGATCTGAATGGCTGTGATTGCTTTTGCTTGTGGTAAATAGGGGAACGGCGCTGGCATTTGTTTTTTACCTGCCATTTGCTCTGCGCGCCGCCCCTGTTCCATCTTCCTCGCGCTCTGCCTCCATTGCTCCTGCGCTAAAGCTTTGCGCGCTCTCCCACCTGCTCGTTGACGATGAAGAAAGCAGCGGGCAACAAGCGCTCCGCCTCGACTGCTGCCGCCGCGCCCGATGCGGCGGCGAAGAAGGGGAAGAAGATTGCGGCTAGCACATCTGCGGCCGCCGTCGACCTCAAGAAGACCAATGGGGATTGGATGAAATCCACCCTGAAGGATGCGCAGCTGGACAAGCTGCGCGAGGAAGGATTGCTGCCACCTTCCGACCAACTCCTCGTCCGCGCACCTTCGCCCAAGAGGTACTTCCCGAGCCTCGCGCTAACGAGCGCGTCTGTTTCGCGGAGTTTTTGCCTAGGGGTTTCTCGCTCCCCCTCCATGATTTTGTGCGAGGTTTGCTTTTTGCCTACGGGGTGCAGATCCATGATCTCACCCCGAACGGTATTCTGCACATTGCGTGTTTCATCACGCTGTGCGAGTGTTTTTTGGGTGTTGCTCCGAGTTGGGCATTATGGAAGTCCATCTTCATGGTCCGGCCAAACAACCGAGGCGGCCGAACCTACCAGTCGGAGGCCTGCAGATCCAAGTGCGCAGCGACACCCGGTACTTCGCCCTGAAGCCAGTCGACTCGGCGCAGGGGTGGAGGAAGAGGTGGTTCTATGTGCAAGTGGACCAAAATGTGGCCCCAGCATTTTCGACTGCTGGTATAGCCGCTAGGACGAAAGCCTGGAACCATGAGCTTTCGACTGAAGAAGTGGCGGAAGCAGCGCCTATGCTGGAGACAATTGGAGGGCTCCTGAACAGCATCACGGGTGTGCATCTGATTGCCACCTTTGTGAAGAGGCGGGTATGGCCACTCCGCGCTCGTGCCCACCCAATGTGGGAGTACGAAGGTCCCCTCGACTCCACTCGAATGAGCAAGGAGGAGCTGTCGAGGAGTGAACTGGTGACACATGTGCGGTCCATCACCAGTACTAAACAGAGCGAGCCCTGCAACGTCGACTGCCCAGTCGATCCTTATGGGGCTGAAAAGCCTTTGCAGAGGTTAGTGAATCTTTCGAGTATATGATCTTCTGTTTTTGTTATCCTTCTGTGCATCTTTTTGACTTTCGACTGCTATATCTTGTATGCAGGGCCACTCGACTACCTCCACTCTTCCTCCTCTTCCCGAAGATGGGCCAACTTATGAAACAGAGGTGACAGTAGAAGCGAAGGGAGGGGATGAATCGCCTTTACCTTCGGCTACCACTTCACCCACAGAAGAGGTTGAAGAGGAAGGGGTAGAGGAAGCACAGGCAAGGAGCCTGCCGTGAGTGAGGATGTTAGCGAGGTTCCTCTTCGCAAGCGCCGTCGGGCAGCCCAAGTTTTGTCTTCTTCCACGAGCTCACCCGCGAGGGAATCGGATGTGAGGGATGATGGAAACTCAGCTCCGTCTCCTACGACCACAGCTGCTCCCTTGGACGTGAGTCCTTTGAGCTCGGCTCCTCCTCCTCCTCAGTCGAGTGGGCAGCTTCCTTTTGGAGGCCC
This sequence comes from Poa pratensis, assembly GCA_947311845.1. Taxonomy (NCBI): domain Eukaryota; kingdom Viridiplantae; phylum Streptophyta; class Magnoliopsida; order Poales; family Poaceae; genus Poa; species Poa pratensis. The sequence goes on along the minus strand of CAMZMU010000057.1, from coordinate 25,273,783 downwards.
AAACTTTGACGAGCTCGACACTGAGGATGAAGAAGAGCACAGGTTTGCTCCTTTTTGCACTTAATAATATTTTTTGTGAGTTATGTACTTTTGCTTATGTTGTATGCCTTTCGGTCACTTGTAGTGCCGAGACTGTGCGACCTCCAACTCCTCCAACCGTGAGAGCCTCGACTCCAGATCAGCCTGAAGCCTCTCCTGTTGCGGCTGAGGTTGTGAAAACAATAGCCACGACCACTTCCATTGAGGCTGCCAATATTGCGAGTACATCGACTCCGCAAATTGGAACTTCTGCTGCCAAGCCCGCGCCTTGGATTGAACACGTAAGTGTCTTTTTGTCGAGTCTTCCTTCTGGACCTATTTGTGTATAGCTTATGTTGGTTTCGTGTGCGTGCAGCCCTTCTACCTCAACCTGGTGGAATCAGGTAAAGCATTTGTCCAGGTTGAACAGGAGAGGGATAATCTGCGCGCTGTTATGGAGCAGCTCACCCGTAAGTATCTTGGGTTTCTGTAAGTCTTTGCCTTGTCGATTGTGAATGACATCTGCCCATCTATCTCAGGTGACAAGGCAAACGCTGAATCTCGGGTTAAAGAGTTAGAAGAGACACTCGCCAAGGAGCGCGAGGAGTCGAAGAAGGCCTTGGATGATGCCAAGGACTCCGCCGCTTTGCGCGAGAAGAATTATGCTGAGCGCCTGGCGAGCCTCACCCGAGACGTAGGCGGTGAGTCGAGCCTTTCACTTTTTGCCTACTTCTTTTGCCACTGAATAGTATGTAACATTTTTGTTACTTCTGCTTTTTTGAAGGAGCTGTTGGGGCATCGACACCTGTAGATCAACCGAGTGTCGATTTGTCCCTTGACCGCGCAATCGGCGACCTGGATGTCGTCTCTACCCAAGCCAAGGACGCACTCGCCAAATCTACGAGCACGCTCGGCGCCGTGTTCAAGGATGTGTTCCCCTCCAGCCAACCTCCTTCGACTGTGGATGGCTTCGCAGACGTCCTGGGCCCGGGAACTTCGACTATGACGAATTTGCTCGCGCTTTGACGGTACGCGGCTCAGAGACCACCCTCAAACTCCTTTTAGGTCATGGGATAGAGGGTGACTTCGAAGCCGCTCTGTCTGCTTTCCCTCGTAAGCCTGGCGGGAAATTGGTGTCCCTAAAGCATTTGAACGAGCCAGCCGCAAAGTTGGCTGAAACTTTTATGGCCACCATGGAGCGCCGGGCAGAAGAGGTCGCCGCTCGTGCGAGTAGGGCTAGGTCAGAGTCAATGTCTGAGAAGTAGGGCAGCCGCGCCTTTGATGTCTTGTAATTAAACTTATGACCATGCGAGTATGCATGTGCTTTTGCTACCTTTGTATGAATTTATGTTCCTCGTTATGATTCTGTTTGTAAAGCTGTATGTTGTTGCTCGTCTGAGCTTTGTGACTAGTTTCTCATGAAACTTTTATGATGCTTGGAACAGAAACGGCCAGCCGCCACTTCATCCAGTTCGTCGCGGCATCATACCCCTTCTCGATCTCGAGCTCAGGCGTCAAATGATGCCGCGGTAATACGTTATATGAAGGCTCGACTTGCGAAACAGGAGCAGGAACTGGCGAGTGCCCGAAGCGAGCTGGAAAGGATGAGGGCAAGGCCTGCTTTACCCACCCAACGGGAGAGTATGTGCTTGGCGAGATGGAGATCGTGAACAGACAGCTCGAGTGTAAGCATGACTGCCTTGATCTTATGAGTTCACAGCCTGTTCTTTTTTGTTCACCCAACTTGTGTTGTTGCAGGTTTTGTTCAAGATTTCCAGGCGGAGCAGGCTCGCGTGGATGAGCAGTTGAACATGGCAACTGACGAACCCACGACTGGCCGCCAGCACTTTCGATTGGACAAGCACCGAGCACGCATACTCTGCAAGATCGGGTGTGGCGGAGCACTATGCTTCTTGAATTGTGCAGGTCGGCCTTCAGTCGAATCAACCAGATGGTTTTTCCGACTGGGCCACAACCTCAAGGAATCCACGCGTTGCTCGATCTCTTCCGGTCAACAGGTTCCATTCGAGGCTTCATCACCCAGAAGCTTGTGGACGGTGCCAACGCAACCATGGCGTATCTCCGAAGTCAACGTCCAAATTTGCAGCTACGTCCACCCGTGCCTGGATCGTCTTTGTCCCAGTCGAATCTTGACGAAACATTCGATCACGCGAGGACATTGGTTGATTGCTATCAAGCGCAACTTATGGGCCCTGTTCTTCCAGCAAAGGATGAACCAGAAGATTAGGGTATTTATGTATAGGGAACAGCCCCCGAGTGTAAATTTGCCACTTAGTACATATTTGTTCACTTGTATGTATGCAGCCCCCGAGTGTATCGAGTGGGGTTTATGAAAAACAGTTTACATAGATCATGAATTACATAGCCCCCGAGTGCTCGAGTGAGGTTATGAATTTTATGAGAGTTGAAGCTTCAACTTATGCCTGCAGGCTCAGCCCCCGAGTGATTGATTGGGGTTGAGCAACTTTTTCCTTTGTGTTTAGTGTTACGATCCAGCCCCCGAGTATTCGAGTGTGGCTGGAGTATTATGTTTGAAGGAGCGAAAGCTTTTATGTTTTGAGATAGCTCAGCCCCCGAGCATACGGGTGTGGCTAAGTTTTGTGCTGATAAGCTATGCGAGTAGTAAGCAGGAAAAGTATGAGGAATTTATTGACTATATTCCATTTATGAATGTTAGGCTGCAGGCCGCCTCATTAAAAACCTTCCAGTCCCCTTAGGTACCCTGGTAAGGAAAAGAGCGCGTCTGAAACCTGCAGCCATCCGACATATGAGCCTATTACATTATGCGACTGAGCAATCTAAGCATAGAAACGGCGCAGCTGCGCAACGTTCCAAGGATTGTGGAGAGTTCGCCGGTCTTCGCATGCTTCAGTCTGTATGCTCCACCACCTATGACCTCGGTGATGATGAAGGGTCCTTCCCATGGAGAAGCAAGTTTATGCACCTTCTTTGCTTCAGTCGAAGTACCAAGTCACCCACCTCGAAGGACCTGGTACGCAGTCGACGGCTGTGATAGTTGCGTAGATCTTGCTGGTAGACAGCTGTACGTGCTAGCGCTGTGTTGCGTGCTTCTTCGAGCAAGTCGACTGCATCTTCGAGTGCTTCATCTGCATCTTCTTCATTGTATGCTTCGACTCTTGGTGCGTTGAACCTTACGTCTGATGGCAGGATTGCCTCTGCGCCGTAGACCATGAAGAATGGAGTGAATTGTGTTGAGGCGTTGGGTGTTGTGCGTAGGCTCCATAGCACAGACGGGAGCTCTTCTACCCAAGCACCCGCAGCCCTTTTGAGTGGCACCAGGAGGCGCTTCTTGATTCCACTCGTCACAAGCCCATTGGCCTTTTCGACTTGGCCGTTTGATTGCGGGTGCGCCACAGATGCATAATTGAGCGTGATATCTTGCTCTTTGCAGAAGGATTTGAATTCCTCAGCCGTGAAGTTTGTACCGTTGTCAGTGATGATGCTATTTGGCACACCAAAGCGGTATATGATGGATTTTATGAAATTGACTGCTGTAGTGGCAGTCGAACTTGTGATGGGTACTGCTTCAATCCACTTGGTGAACTTGTCGACCGCCACCAGAAGGTGAGTATGCCCTCCATGGGAGGATTTTTTGAGTGGCCCAACCATATCGAGCCCCCACTGGGCGAAAGGCCAGGCCAATGGTATTGTCTTCAACGCCGATGCGGGTGCGTGTGGCTTTGTGGCGAATTTTTGGCAGCCGATGCACCTTTTGACTATGTCCTCCGCGTCTTTGAGTTGTGGGCCAGTAGAAGCCTGCGCGAAAGGCTTTGGCTACGAGTGATCGACTGCTGGCGTGATGCCCGCAAGTACCTGCATGAATATCACGAAGGATGGCTTGGCCATCTTCAAATGCTATGCAACGCTGGAACATACCTGATATGCTGCGTTTGTAAAGTTCACCGTTGATGACAGTGTATGCTTTAGATCGTCGAGTGACGCGTCTTGACTCTGTGAAGTCTTCGGGTACCTCGCCGCGGAGTATGTATGCGAGGAAGGGTTGAGTCCAAGTTGGCTCGATGAGGAGTACCTCGACTGGTGGGTCCTCTGTGCTAGGTGTTTTGCTCTTGGCTGGTGCGGCTGGTGCAGGAGTTGCCGCTTCTTTTTGATTGATCTGTGCTCGATGCGCTCGAAGAAGACACCAGGTGGCACTGGTGCTTTGGTCGCACCAATGTTGGCTAACTTATCTGCTTCTTCATTGCTTTCACGCCCTATGTGCCGCAACTCGCAGCCTTCGAAGCTGCCCTCCATGATGTTGTACAGTCACGGTAGGCGATCATGTTATCTGCGATTGCGTCACAAGCCTTCATTGTTTGCTGCACCACCAATTCGAGTCGCCGTAGATCATCAGTCGAGTGCACCCGAGGCTTTGGCCATCCTCATGCCATGGATCAGAGCCTCGTATTCTGCTTCGTTATTGGATGGGAACTCGAATCCCATTTGCAGGATGTAGCGGAGCTTGTCGCCTTTTGGTGATATGAGGATGACACCTGCGCCTGCGCCTTCGTTTTTCTTCGAGCCATCAAAGTACATGGTCCAGGAATTGGACACATCTGGTGCTCCTGGGAGCTGAGCTTCAATCCACTCGGTGTGGAAGTCGGGTAAACTTGTGCTTTGATGGCCTTCGGGTAATCATACTTGATGTCTCTTGGTGCTAGCTCGATGAGCCATTTTGCTACTCGCCCAGTTGCATTGGGGTTTGTGAGGATGTCCCCGATCCCTGAAGTGCTGATTACAGTGATCGGGTGCTCGGAGAAGTAATGCGTCAGCTTCCTTGAGGACATGAACACGGCGTATGCCAGCTTCTGATAGTGCGGGTACCGCTGCTTTGATGTGGAGAGCACTTCACTCAAGTAATAGACTGGACGTTGTATGCTTTGGGCGTGTCCCTCCTCTCTGCGTTCGACCACAAGAACAGTGCTCACCACCCTATTAGTTGCAGAGACATATAGGTATAGTGGCTCGCGTTCCCTTGGTGCTACGAGGATTGGAGGGCTTGTGAGGACTCGCTTGAGGTCCGTGAAGGCTGCTTCGGCTTCTGGCGTCCACTCGAACTTATCTGCCTTCTTCATCAGTCGATAGAACGGGAGTGCTTTTTCGCCTAGCTTGCTGATGAATCGACTGAGTGCTGCTACTCTACCCGCCAACTTTTGCACGTCGTGGAGCTTTGAAGGCCTTTGCATCGTCAAGATGGCCTGTATTTTCTCCGGGTCCGCCTCGATTCCTCGAGCTGAGACTAGATACCCGAGGAGTTGCCCGGCTGGCACGCCGAACGTGCACTTCTTCGGGTTGAGCTTGATGTGGAAGCGTTTGAGGTTTGCGAATGTCTCCGCAAGTCATCGAGTAGCGTGCTTTCTTCTCTTGTGGTGATGACGATGTCATCTACATAGACCTGGACGTTTCGCCCAATCTGCTTCTTGAGGCAATCTTGCATCATGCGCTGATAGGTTGCGCCTGCGTTTTTGAGCCCGAAAGGCATTGTGGTGTAGCAGTAGACCCCGAGTGGGGTTATGAACGCCGTTTTTTCTTCATCCTCTTCCTTCATCCTTATCTGGTGGTAACCCGAGTAAGCATCCAGGAAGGACAAGCGAGCGCACCCGGCGGTGGAGTCGACGATCTGGTCGATTCGAGGTAGTGGAAAGTGATCCTTTGGACAGCACTTATTGAGTGCTGTAAAATCTACACACATCCGCAGGATGTCTGTATGCTTCTTCTCTACAAGTACGGGGTTGGCCACCCATTGTGATTTCTTGATCTCTCTGATGAATCCTGCTGCGAGTAGCCTGTCGACTTCGGCTTCGACTGCAGTTCTTTTTGGGCCGGATATGCGGCGCATTGTTTGTTTGACTGGTTTAGCACCTGGAAGTAGCTGGAGAGAGTGCTCGGCGAATTCCCTGGGAATACCTGGCATGTCTGCTGGACACCATGCAAATATATCCCAGTTCTCACGGAGGAATTCGACGAGCGCGCTTTCCTATGCGATAGGCAGACTCGACGAGACATTGACTGTCTTGGTCGGGTCAGTCGGGTGCACCTGATGCGATCTTGTGTCGTTGGTGGCACTGAATGCTCTGTCGACTGCCACCTTTTTGTGCTCTGGCATAAGTGTTCGATCGTTGGAGACCGCTAGATCGGCGAGTGTTGCTTCCATGCCAAACATCTCAGAGATTTTGCTGAATTCTCGGTCGCAAGAGTCAGACTTTTGGAAGTTCCCCTTGACTGTGATTACTCCTTTTGGAGGATATGCGTAATGTGGCACCGCCATGAATCGAGCGAACGTCGGGCGTCCAAGTATAGCATGGTATTGTGACTTCCAGTCGACCACTTCGAACTCAATCGACTCTGTCCTGAAGTGGTGCTTGTCCCCGAACGTTACGTCGAGTTGTATGGTGCCCTCTGGGCTTATTGCTTTCCCTGGAACGATACCGTGGAAGGTATTTGAAGATCTTGGCAGGTTTTCGACTGACCTGTTCATTTTGCGGAGCGTATCTGCGAAGATGATGTTTATGCCGCTCCCACCATCCATGAAGACCTTGGACATGGCGTAGCCTCCAATTTGCGCGTCGAGTACCAGAGCAGAGTGCCCTGGTCGAACAACCGATGGAGGGTGGTCCTCTTTGCTGAAGCTTATTGTAGTTTCGGCTCCCTTCAAGTATTCTGTTACCGCAGGAGGTGACATGACCGCCATGTTTACCTGTCGAGTGCGAAGTTTTTGCTCCCTGTTGGAAGGTCGACCTTTCTGTATCATGTACATCTGCCCTTGGGGCGGAGGGTACTGTGGTTCGTCCACCCGAGGCACGGGCTGTATGGCACCCGCGAGATTTCCGCCTGGGGCAGGCTGTGGTGGTGGAGGTGGTGCCATCAGAACAGGCACGTTGTTTGGCTGAGGCACGGGTGCAGGTGCTTGTGCGGCTGCTGCCTTTCTGCGATTTACGTAATCAGTCGCCATTTGGTCGAACTCCCTGCAGTTTCTCATCGAGTGGTTGGATCGCAGTTTTCCATCGTCCCCCTTGTACAGGTGGAATCTGCAATCAGCGTCCATCTTTTCTTCGAATGATCGCTCAGATTGTGCCCGTGACTTGCGCCAATCCTTCCTCTTGTAGCTATCACTGCGTTGGCCGTCTCGACGATCATCTCGACTGTCTCGCCGATCATCTCGACTGTCTCGCCGATCTTCCGACCGTCGGTCGCTTCTGTCCTGATCATTGCGGGGTGTGGAGAACCCAGCCGCCATGAATTCGGGTCTGTCATCGTCGTAATGACGTTTTGAACGTTTGCGCCTTCGGTCGTCTCTGTACGAGTCTCTATGGCTTCGACTGCTATTCTCATGTTTGTCACGGGGTGAGGACCCGCGTGTGGTGCGTGCCATATCCTCTCCATCTGCCCACTCAGTCGCGATCTGCAAGAGGTGGGCTACAGATTTTGGCTTTTGGCGGCCAAGTGCTTCTTTGAAGTCTCGCCTGGCGAGGCCCATGACGAAAGCATCCATGGCCATATCTTCTGAAACCACTCCAACTGAGTTACGTATCTCAGTCCATCGTCTGATGTATGACCTCAACGTTTCGTCTGAACGCTGAACGCAGGCCCGCAGCTCCTCGAATGTTTTCGGGCGCTCACATAGAGGCTCGAAGTTTTTGACGAAATCCCTGCGGAAGTGATCCCACGAGTCGTATGTTGATGGAGGTAGGGCCTTGAGCCAGTCGCGAGCTGTGCCTTCGAGCATGAGTCGTATGTACTGCATGGCTGTAGTGTTGGTGCCCCGCTGGCACGCAACTGCCAGCCTGTAATCTTCCAGCCACCCGGAAGGTTCCTGTCGACCCGTGTACTTGGGCTGTTCGGATGTGAGTTTGAATCCTTTGGGCATCCGTGTCTCGCGGACGCGTCGAGTGAAGCACAGAGCTCCATGTGGCTCAGGCTCTCGATCAGAGTATGAGTCGCTACTGTAGATCTGCGTGATCTGCTCCTGGACCTGCGCCTTCGCGAGCCGCTTCTTTCCTTCGAGTGGTGGCGACGACCACTGTGATTATGCTCTTCCCGAGGCGCGTCGACTAGGGCACGGTCTCGACTCCCACCTGGAGTTCTTGGAACTTGGCGTATGGCCTTTGCAGCTAAGGCGAGTGATTTGATCTGTTGGCGGTGTAGTTTTGCGTTGGGGTCATCCGCTGGGGGCTTGATTGCCTCCAGGTATGCTGCAGCGGTGTAGAGAGCACCTGCTGCTGTTTTGGGCACCGGCAGTCCTTCCTCGTCGTATGTCATGAAGGAGTTGCCTAAGTTGCGGGTGAGTGCCGCCTTCTCGCCTGGCGAGAGGTGTGACAACCTTGATCTGCGTCCTGTGTCTGCTCGCCCGGTGGAGCTCAGGGAGAGCTGTCTTCTGCGCACTCGACAAGCTAGCTTGCTTTTTGCGTTCTTCGAGTGTGGCTCTTATCTGCTTCAGTCGAAGTGACTCCTGCCAGTTGAAGTACTGGAAGGTCAACATCTCTTCTTGTGTTGCGTCTGCTGGCATCATTGTGCACTCCTTGATGACTTTATCTGCTTTTGCTGCCATCTCAGCAGTGATTGTGAGGTTGTGGCTCCGGCATAGTGACTGTGCACGGGAATTCTGTAGGCCTGCGACTGGCCGCAGTTTCTGATGTTTCTGCGGCGATGGCCACATAGACCTTGGGGTATGACCCGAGGGCATATGTATGTACTTTCGAGTCCCGTCATGGACTCGACATCTTCATCGAGGCTCATGTCTGAGCCTGTATGTTCATCGAGTGGTTCGTCTGGACGGATCTCGCAGTCGACGTCTTCGTCGCCTATGCCCATCTCGGCGTCGGCGAGGTTGTTATGAGTCTCGAAGTCGAGGTTGTTGTTGGCGCAGATCTCGGAGTCGACGTGGTTGTCGATATGAGTTTCGAGGTCGTCGAAGTCGCTGAGGGAGATCCCGCAGTCGAAACTATCCTCGAGTGGGAGATCCAGCTCGGGATCGTTTGTGCGGTATGCTGATTCGGCCTCCTCGCCCTGGAGCTCTTCAATGAGCTCGCGCATCTCTCGTGTGGACATGGTTGTTGCAGACGAACAAGCTTGGAGGGTGACGATGGTATGGACGCAGTGGAAAGATCCGCAGTCGAAGGAGCCGCAGCCGATGGAGCCTCGGGTGCGAAAGTCGCGAGTTGGCGTGGATCCGTCAAGTCCTGCACACCAAGCTTGTTGACGAAAAAATTGAACGAACCAACGGTTAAACCCAAACCTGACTCGAGATCGGAGAAGGCCTCCTGGAATCCTGGCGAGTGTGGCTCGAAATCCATCAGAGGATCCGATGTGCTTTTTGCGGGTGAAGCTGGCGTGTTGCCGTTTGTCGAGTGAGCCGGCGAGTTGCCGTGTGCCGCCTGAGTCGGCGAGTTCTGGTTTGTCGATGCAGCCGGCGAGTTGCCGTTTGTAGATCCGATCGGCGAGTCGCCGTTTTCCGATGGAACCGAAGAAACCGCGAGTCCAGCACTATTCTTTCCCACAGACGGCGCCAATTGACGAGGTGTACCCTCATCAAATCCCATGGTTAAGGACCTAGGGTTGAGATTATGGGGAGAGAACGTGGTAGTACTGGTAGTTTCGTCGGCTGACAAGCAGAGGCAAAGATTTACCCAGGTTCAGGCCCCTCGGGTGGAGGTAAAGACCCTACTTCCTGCTTGTCTGGTATTGATTGTGGATTATGCGATTACAGGGGAGCTCCGGCGAGTTGATGATCTCGCAAGAGCTTTGGTGGTTCGTGTATGGCTTGGTCCCAGATCGGTACCCCTCCCAGCCTTTAAATAGGCTGGGTCTCGGGAGTTTGTAACCGACCTAGTTTACACGTAAGGAAAGCCTAAACCGACTATGCCTATGTCTAGTCTTGGAGGGTACTCCATCTTCTTGGGCCTCTTGTCTTGGGCTTCGAGTAGGCTCTTCGATATTGGGCCTTAGTCGTTACGTGCACCAGGTACCCTCATGGTAGGGTACCCGATATGTATACCCATGTCACCTGCATTAACGGCGAGCACCGGTTCGCCTGGCCACACATTGATGCCGACAACGCGTGTGCAGGGCGCTGCCGCTGGAAGCCGCAGCGACGTCACCACGTGGACGACGCGGCTCGAGGCGTCGCTTACATCTGCAATATGGGAACGGGCGCGGCGTAATTGCGACGCGTCGCTTCGATCTGCGCCCGCCAGGGGAACGGGCGCGACGTTATTGCGACGCATGTTGACAGGCGTGCCGCCGTTTCGTCGCCTCGCCATTTAAATCCGGCGGAACGGCCTCCTACACAGGCCTAATTAACACGAGGGTCGACGCTGTGTGTATGACGGGCGGGCCACCCCTGTCGAAGGGCATGTCCACCGCATGTCCGGCACCCCCGAGCGGGACTCCAAACTTGGGGGCCCTTTTGGGGGTGCCGGACACGAATTTTCTCGGGCCGACCCTTTGGGGGGTGCCGCTGGTGGCGTATTTTGGCGTCCGGACCCCCAGTGGGTCTTTGGAGGGTCAATTGGAGGCCCCCGATGGAGATGCTCTTAACCCTTTAACATGATTTTAGATCTCACACGTCCTCTCCTCTTATCAAGTACATCTCGTCCGATCTCCTCGAGCCTCGTGTCTGCATCCCCTCGGGCGGATAGCACGACATCTTGCGGGCTGCTACGTGGCAACAACCTCGGATTGGGTTACAACGAGGAGGACATAGAGAAATTGGGATCGGAAAGAAGAACTTGGAATTGGACACTGACTGGAGGTGCCGGTGTCTATGCATAAAATATATAGATAATACTAACTATGTTTCTAAATATAATCATTTTTAGCTTTTTCCTGGTTCTTACGTATCTATACATATTTTAATGTGTTATACGTATTTATTGTGTTGATTGTCAGTCCATATTTAGTTCAGATTGAAGTGGTCAAACATTTTATAATTTGGAACGGAGGGAGTATAAGGAATCTACAAAGTACTCTTTCCTTATCGTCCATAAAATTTATAAGGATTTTCCTTATTGCGGGAATAAATAATCCTACCCCGTCGTCCACCTAAATCCAACGAGTGAAGATCATGTGGCAAGAAAATTCATCAAGCAAGTAAAAAAAAAGTGGAAGCAAGCAAGCCATGGCCAACAAGTTAAAACAAGAGGGAATACTACAGGCAAAAGTCAAGACATGAAGGTCAAACTAAAAAAAAGCCATTAGACTGCTCCTAGTGGGGAGTAATATAGAGTAGTAACATGCATATGTAGGTCTATGTTACTACCTCTATAGTGGGTAGTAACTTATATGTGGTATCATGCAATACCTCATTTATTAGGTTATAGGGTGTGTGATGTAACGGTAACTAGCTATGTTATCACAAGACTCTCTTTCCTCATTTAATGACATGACATGTCACAAATGTCTATGTGGCATTGCATGTGGTTGCATGTTACTACCTTTGTTACTCCCACTATGACTAGTCTTAGGTGGAAGGATACGTGGGCTAGTCCATTATGGACCATAAATCGCCACCATGAACTATGGGCCAAAGATTATCTCCACTACCCTTCCACCTACCAAAATAAGGGTAGTCTTAGTCTTTTCTAAAGAACCTCTAAACTATAAATAGCCCCCATGCATGGACATGTACTCAACTCATCACTAGCACTTAAACGAAATCAAAGAGAGGGAACTAGATCGAGCTCCTGGACATATGTGGGGAGCCGAGCGAGCGAGGTGTTTTGGAGGATGGGCTCCATGGAGCCTGTTTTTTCAAAAAAAAAAAAAAAAAAAAAGATATTTCTAAGTTTTATAAAATTCTGAAAAAAAATCCTAGATGTTGATAATAACGTATTCTCTGGTCCTGCAAAATCTCAACCCGAACAAGTTTGTATTACAGCCTACACAAAAATGACAAATTTCGGGATCCGAGGAGGTGAACAGTGTACAATTCGAAAAAAATTCAGATTTGTCAGAATTTGTTATTTTTGTGTAGGACTGAATACGAACTATTTTGATCTGAAACTTTGCAATACCGTGTAATATGTCATTGTCAACATCTAGTAATTTTTTCTGAATTTTTTGAAACTTTAAAATGTCGATTTTAAAAATACTCAAAAAAGGGCTCCATGGTGCTCGTGCACCAAAGGGACTTTCCGGGAGACTAGGGTAGAACTTGAGAAGTCGTGTACGGCTGTGATTGACATTGAGAAAGAGTTCCTTGGAGTTGGACTCAAGAAGCCCCGTGCAACTCATGCCTTTTACCAGCCTCGTTCGATACCTTCCTAACATATCACTAACATATCATTAAGTTGCAATCCGATCGAGGCGAGCAAATGTAATAAAAATATATAGGTTTGTGAAAAGTTGTTAGTACGACGACTTTCAACATAAGGCCATCATGTTGTTGTTTTGTATGAAAAATACTACAACAGTGGCATTGACGTGGGGAAACCATCCCCTCGTTAAAATTTATTGAAGTCAAAGAAGCTACATGTCTCACTAAAGCAAGTTTGAAACGAACTTGACAAGAGCAAGCTCGCTCTCATGCGGAATGAGGAAAAGTGGATGTGCTGACAACCAAGAGGACGATGGAGTGGAAGTTGAGTATGTCGAGGGTGAAGAAATGGGCATCGCCCCAAGCTCCTCTCGAGCCATCCTGCTCCAAATGATTCTTGAGGAAGTGAACCCTGATGAAGACGAAACAAGGCCTCGCCAAAGAAACTCCGGTCGCCCCGACATCGAGAGTTTCGAGGCTCCGTAGGCTCCATCCAACGAGTTACGATGTTGCAACAAGTCTAGGAGCATTCATCGACACCAGAAGCATGGATCTCACGAGGATACCACTCATACTCAAGCTGGTGCAAACCAACATTGTGGGAATTGGAGCATCAGTCCTGCCTCGCCCTCAAGCCATGGTCACGGCTCCACCGCAGGCTCCATCGACCACTCCTCCATCCAGCCAACCACTAAGGGATCACATGGTGTCTTCAGGCTCCGTCCTGAAGCAAGGTGGAATGCATCCGCCATATGGGCTGCAAGCCTGCAAATGGTGCCCCGGCCTTACGTCCCCTAGATGGTGAACCCCGACACTCTTGGAGCGTCGTGCTACCACCCGACTTGGGCCCGCCTCCGGCCACACCACACCCACATGCACTACAACATAAGGTGATATTTAGTGCCATCCCCATTTTCTCACCTAATATCAAATTCATCATCAGCTTGATCCCGGTGACAGTTTCGCGCCGTCCATCATAGAAGTTTGGGTTGACGGATTTTTATAGTCTGTTCATTAGTGAAAATTGTATATTTGTTACGGTCCCTTAGGCCGACATTGAACATGGCTATTGATGATGACCCATTCTATCATCTTATAAACAACGATTTTTTCACTGTTTCATGTTCTAGAAGAACATCGACGAGTTATCCTTGTGTTAATTAAAAAGAGAAAATAAAAGTTCAACAAGGTGTTTGTGATTTCTTTTAAGTTTATTAGAGTTTTCTTTGAGAATTCTTCTAGAGATTAAGGGACTTGATAGCCACTCACTTCATGAATGAGTTTTCAAAAGAATAAAAATTGGTAAGAAAAACGCAGGAAAGAATTGAATACCCACCTCGACGCTGTCGGAAAAAACCAAGGAAAAGGACACCTATGTGCTGTGAATGGGACACCAGGAGCGGCTGTACGAACGGACGGTGATTCCAGGGCTCAGTTCAGGCGGGCCCCACATTCGCATCTCCACCGGGATCGACCAAGGTCCCGGGAGCTTTCCAATCCAACAGGCGCTGCCTCCTCCAGTCAAGTCTTCCTCCTCCACCCCCGCCTCCGGTCGAGCTCCTCTCCTCGCCGCTCCAATCCTCGCCGGAACCCTAGCCCTGGGCCTCCCACCGGCCGCGAGATGCGCCGCCCGGCGCCCCGACCCGCGCGCTGATCCTCAGACGGCTGCAGCAAAGCTCCCCGTCTGCCGGCATGGGCCGCGGCGCCGCTGCCGACGGGGACGGCGGGGGCTGCCTGCCGCTGCCGATCATCGCAGCTGAGACCGCGCTCGCTGTCATCGACGCTGCCATTGCTGCCGCTGCCTTCGTGCAGGTGCGTGCGTCGATTCAATCTGGTTGTCCCGTGCTTGTTCTGTGCTTGTGGATTTGTGATTGATGGACTTGTGATGTGTGGGTTTGTGATTAATGGGGGGAAATGAGATAGCACGAGCTTCTCTGGATGGTAATTTTGCTCGCTCGCTAAGGTAGGCAATGAGATAAGCTAGCTGCGTGACTGCGTCAGTTCGTGTGTGCTACTCTGCTACATGCATCGGATCCACCAACAATATCTGTAGCTTATCGACCAGCAGCGACGAAGCCAGAAATTTAGGACGTTGGGGTTCACAAGACACAACCAACAACGAAAGTTGATAAGATCAACACAAACGAAATTCAGGCCCTGCTTGGAAGAGCTCCAGTCAGCCTTTTTTTTCACCTTTTCGGCTCCAGATCTTAACTCCACCTTTTTCCAGCACTACTTGTGAACTCTGGAGCGATATGAAACTGTTTGGCTAACATGTTAGCTCCAGATTCATTTCAAGGGTTGATATTTTTTTTTGGGCATTTCAAGGGTTGATTGATGTACACTTGAGTGATCCTATTACTCTTTCCTCCTCTCAAAAACCCAATTGCTGCAAGGTACAACGTTACCTTTTTTTCTGGGTGCATCGCTGCTTTAATATGAGGGTGAGCCATTTTTCTCAATGGTTGGCCAACCGGTCACATGAACACGAAAAATGAAAAGTTCACTTGTACAACATGCATTACAACTTGTCCCGGTGACAGGTTTTCATGAACCAGGTTCACCACACAATTCGACAATCACAATCGAAATTCCGTGAACAAAATGCATGACACATGCATTTCACCAAGAGACTAATATCAGTTGCAAGCTCGTTACAGAAAGTATGCATGGACTTTTCATTCAATTCTGATGTCAAAGCATCTGATGCATCTTGAGATTTGCGTATTATTTGTGCCTTGATGGGATGGTTAGAAGCTAGAACATAACCCGGGTCTCAATGGCACTTATCGAAATGTTGATCTCCACTTTGATGCCCGTATATGTAGTTGTGAAGCGCCAAGGTAGCCGTAACAATCATTTGTTTGCTTGTCCTTCGGATAATTAGGCATCTTTAGCAAAATTTCCAACTTTGCCTTCAGCACATCAAATGTTCATTTAATCACATTACACAAAAATGAGTGCACTCTACTGAACTTCTCCTTTGGAGTAAATTGGCTTCGCAACGCTATGAAACTCAGGAACATATCTATCACCCTGGTCCCTGGACGGTAAGTTGGCATCTGCTTGAACGTATCTACTAGCATGTAACACAAAGTAACTTAAGTCAATGATAAATGACCATTGAAGAGACGAAATTATCCATATGCCAGAGTGACTTACCCTATTGAGGATGCGGGAAGACATCTCGATCTACTCTCATAGCATGATATAACGCTTCCAATGTCATGCATGGCACCTGGCTGATCAATTGGTGCATACATGAAATGCATGTTCTATGATGCAATGCCTGACCTTCCAATGTATTTCACTTGTTGGTCACCAGGAACGAATGCCCGAATATGTGTACCATCTAGTGCACAATTGCAATCCTCGAGGTGTGGATAGGCCCTTCAATCACGTCTTATCGATCCTTAGGTTTTAAATAACCAGTCATCCTCTTGACCATGCAACGAAGAACCACGTCAAACATCCTGCTAATAGTCTCACTAGAGTGTTTGAACCGATTTTGTGTTCTTCTATTCGATTGACACCAACCACGGGTCGACAGCAAAATTGAAGCGATGTCAGGCCATACCTTCTGACCAACAAGTCGTGTAGGTCAAAGAACCCATGGTTGTTGTCTTGTCATCCTGTAGGTGTCTCCTGGAGTGGACAGTGTTTCTTTTACTAATATCAATAGGCTATAGTGTAAGGTGTAGAAATTTTAATTTTTGGATGGAATAGAGTAGAAATATGGGATAGAATTACTGCCGCCAGTTTCCTGTGCATTTTCCCCTAATTGAGTTATTCGTATGTTGTATTGTAAATCCCGTTACCATGAATCACCGTGCTTGTGATTTTGCAGTTGGCAAGAATTCACAGGCACAATCAGCAACATGGATGGACACGGCAAAAGGTATGCAAAACAATTATGTGATTGGTGTTCAACTGTTCATGCTGTCCAACTGGCAAGAATTAAGTTTTTCGATGGTTAATTGGTTATCGTGAATAAGTTGTTATTTTGGCCCTTATATTTTACATCTTCTGTATTACAAAAAATTCCTGCTGCAACATGCGAGGTCTCTGTGTAGTGATTACCAAATGACTACTATTTAGCAGCCCCTATTTATTTTTGGAAGCAACAGTGACAAGGATGTTTGCATGTGATAAATCGAATCACAAATCAATAATTGGTCTATTGGGTTTTATACCAGAGCTCGGCATGATGATTTAATTCGATGAACTGATGTTTTGACTTCTATTTCAATTTGAGCTATGATCTCAGCTGCCAGATCTTTAACAGTATATTAAATCTCTTGCAGATATTCCATTTTATGATTGGCGTATGCAACATAGGTGAGACAAGTATTAATACAGTATATGTTTTTTTAACCATTTTGTACCTTTTGTCCCGATATTGTTTCCCGTTGTTGTACATTGAAAATTTCTGCAAAACATAGTTTTTGGTTAACGAATCTCTCAAGCGTTCAATATGGTTGCTACCATTCAATTTGTAATTCATGCTAACTTGATTTGCTACTATTGAAGCTTTGATTATGCATCTGATTGCTTTATGGTACCCGTGAAAATAAACCTAGAATGTTTTCTATTACACAATTTTCCTTCTGACAGGTTTAATACACGCGTAATATTTTGATTGAGGATAGCTGGATTGATTACAGCCTAATTAATAATATTTTTCTTTAACTTTGGAGGCAGAAAGAAACATTATTCTGGTCAAGCTGTTGCTTCTTGCTTCTCTATTAACCAGCATGTTGTGTCAGAAGTGGAGTTGTAATAGCTCCTGCAGTGCCAAATGCTTTTCATATTAGTGCATAATTAATTCTAAATTGACTTGCAACTTAAAAATACATAAAGAAGCATGCTATTTTAGTTATTCGGCTACTTTGCTGTCGTCCAATATGTCCTTCTGTAGGCAACCAGTATGTCCTTCGTAAGTGCAGCTCTCATAGTTCTTGCGAAATACTTCTCATCATGGACATATTTTCAGAATAAAAGTGCTTGTCGTTGTTCTAGTAATTAATCAGCATAACAATCTATACTTTCTTTTTTCTACCCGTCGATGGTGTTCCTTGCATACTTTATGACTTGCATCGTTAGTACTGACTTCCATTCTTTCAATCACGTTGCAGTGTTCCTTGCGTATTTCATATCTACCATCATCGCTACTTGTGAGGGATGGGTTTGTTGGGTACATGGATGTGGATTTGTTCTTATGGGTATGTTGTCCTGGATGTTTAGCTTTTCTATTGTCCTTCCACTTTTATCCACTTGCGCTCTTATCTTATCCTGTTTTATAATCATCTAATAGTTTAAAGTATCATTATTTTGCAGCTAGTCCACAGATATTGCTTCTTGCTTCTTTTCTACTATTGCTGTCATTCTGGTGAGTCAGAGTAATTTCTTGTGGGTACAATCGCAGTTTTATATTTTGATCCTTATAGAAATCGTGCTCTTTTGCTTGCATGATAACACAAATCCTTTATACTTCCCTTACTCTCCCCGATAGTTAGTTTCCTGATGATGTGATGAAGGCTTCATGTTTCTGTTTTCTTGTTCACAGCTGAAGATGCCTTTTTTATGTTTTAAAAGTAATGGTTTTACAGGGTTGACCTGTGTCATCAGACAAATGATGAAGATGAAGATGATATAAGGAGTCACCATGAAGCTTTACTAGACAAAACAAAAACCAAACCTGGCACCCGTCCTGCTGATATTCGTCGGAAGTGTTTCTCAGGAATACAGCTTGGAAGCCGGCAAAAATTTGTGATATTGGTAAGCTTGTTTCCGTCATTAAACTCACTGGTTGCCATGACTTTCTTTTTATATCTCTGGCTCACACATATCACATATTGCTGGAGTATGTGCCTTTTATACATTAGACACGGTGCTTGGAGATTTTTTTTCGTCTTATTTCTACAGTGCTTCTACCATGATATAATATCTGTTATGCAGCACCTTTTACTGGCCTAATTTTTTTCTTGCAGGTGCTCGTCCTGTCATTTGTTGTTATGCTCACCTTTGCCATCCTCATCTGGTTTGGTAAGGGAGAAAATCCGATTGATTCATCAGTACTGAAAAAGGTACGAGGAACAGCAACTTACTGTATCCTGCTTTGGTTCTTTCTTTGATTCTGCATTTTGGTCTTACATAACATGCATTCTTAAAAACAACTTTTCAAGGTCTATATCCTGTTGCAATACTGCACAAAAGCGAGAAATGTTGAAGAGCCCTGTAAATGTAGTATAGAGTGAGAATTTGATCTCCGCCCATGAGAATAAGTCCCATTTCCGGTGGTGAAGGAAAAGAATGATAAGCTTGTCAAAAACACCCAGACAGTTCACTTAGAAAAGGAAAACAAAAAGGTCATTGTTAGCAATCAATTTTCTTCCCTCTAGCACACCCGACACTACCTTCCCTGAGCTATTCTTCAGGCTATAAGATAGGCTCTGGATCATGTCTTGTGGATGGGTTGGTTAGTCTGGCGCGCCGTGCCCCTCGTAGCCGCGTGTTTGGTTGCTTGCATGAGCTAGCGAGCCAGCCGACCATAGGGCCGGCCAGGGACAGGCCCGATGGCCGTTTTAGCCTGGCGTTTGGTTGCTTGCATGAGTAGCTTTGGTCTGTGATGCATGTTCCTGTTGTTTGGTTGCTTGCAAATGCCCTGATGTGGTCACTTCCTGTTGGAGTAGGAGGTTACCCGACACTTCATCATTCCACACCACATCATACTACAACATAAGCACATAACCGCGAAGCAACGTAAGAACTTAACCACAAAGCAACTAAAGCACATTAACTAGTACCACCACTGCATAAGCAAGTTTACCACAAAAGGACCAACATGGTTTACTACCGTCAGAACCACACGTTACATAAGCAAGGTCCTAGGTCACTTCTACCTCATACAAAGGGCAGGGGATACCTAAGTGGCCTCGTGCTGGCACCCAAAACAGCTAAAACTTGCATGAGGTGGGCCTGGTTGGCCCTTATGCAGGCAACCAAACACACCCTATATGTATTCTTGAATACAACCTGTACCTGTATGTTGCATACTTGCATATCATCTCTCACGTGCCTCTTAACAGTCATATCTAGAAATCTAGCTAGTCTTGCTTCTGATCCATTCAAGGCATACCTACATTTTTGTTTTATATCCAGCTCTCTGTGTGTTGCCTTGCATTTGGTGCGCCTATATTGTGCATCATTATTCTTGTTTTTGACAACTGAAAAAAACTAGTACCATATTTATCCCAAATAAATATGAAATGTTATTTATCAACAATGGAAGTCAAATGTCTAGTGTGCTACCCAAAGTACTATATGTCGGGGTATGCGCAAATTGCATTGTTACATCTTTGGAGCAAATTCCGTTTCACACCAGGATGCAAGTTTGTTAAATTGCGGACACGGAGGCATGATGTTGGTATTGATGTCGAATATGTGTATATGGCTACAGTTCAAATATGTGTAGGGTTAGGTGTTGGAGTCAAAACACATGTAACCCGGGCCTGTTGTATAAAGGCACCATGAGGTAGCCAAAATAGACTTGATGGCCTGTTAGGCTAGACATAAGATCACGAAGGGTGTGGTCTGGGCGGCCATGGCAGGGGCAACCGAACTGGCCATGAACGATATTTGAGACGCTTTTGATGGCCTCCGCGGTCGATTATACCATTCCAGAAAGTAGACGGGGAGAATATATTTGTTTGTTTTTTATTTCCCTTGTCAATTCAATGTGTGCACGAATAATGGGACACTTCACAGACCAAACATGAGATATTGTTAGAGATGGTCCTAGTTTTTTCTTCTTCTTTTCCCTTGAGTTTCAGAACCTGTTCTATTTGTATTCTGTCTCAAGTCTCATGCTATAAATAGTAGTCTTGTCCCTTGTGTCAGTTTTGGAAAAACATTTGCTTGCATGTCTTCTTTTGTTTATCAAACACTTCATTCATATTTTACCACTACCTTGTTAAATTTAAGATTTCGCCTACTCCAGCAATAGTTTTATAACCTCTTATTTAGTTAACATGATTGCCTTATAGACGTTAGCCAAACATTTTATTTTGCAGGTTTATTTGGATGTATTTTCAGTAGTTGTTCTAGTACTTGGCGGTGCTTTGGCATGTTATGGTAAGCATATAATATCGTCTAGATGTACATCATGTCACAATTTTGTCCTAGATGCCAATTCAGGATATTCTCAACCTAAGATTACCTTTCTTTCATTTGCCTGTATGCATTCCAGTAGATTAAGTCTTATAGTACAAGTCATTTTCTGTTTTGTCCCTTGTTCACCTTGCTAAATTTCCTGACATTCACTTGGTACTAGTAGTAGATTTTGTCATGTCATTATAACTTATAGAGTGTGAAGCTTCCGTGTTTCAACATGTTCTTGGCTTGCCTTTGCCATCTTGGTTTGATGATCTTGATCTTGTTAAGGTGCATTATTATTCTCGAAGATGAGCAAAGTGCGTTCTGAAACTGTGTCAACGGAGAAATGGAAGGTATATTTCTCTCGAAATCACTCTACGTGTGGCATGCATTAACAGAATCTTATTGGAATACTTCACTGTATTAAGAAAATATAAAGAAAAATTAAACAAGCTGCACCTTTGAGCAACATGCTTCTCCATATCAAATTGTCAAGTATGGTTTCTCTGCAGGTTGCAAGTTTAGCTGCTGTCTCCCTGATTTGTTTCTCATCTTCAGCTATACTAGCACTTGTAACTAATGTTCCAGTAAGTTCAATTACACTAATACGATTTTCCATAATACATGAGCTGGCAGCTAAATTGTTAAATGACCTTCATTCCTTTGTACTTGTTACTGCAGGTGCTTTTGTATTGGTACTCGACAGATGCGGACATCATCAAAAATGCTGTTATACTATTTTTATATTATTTAATAGGTACACTTACGTTGTTTTGTGCCTAGAATAACAGTAAACTGAATCATAGCATTTTATTATATATTAGGATGGGGTTATTATTATTTTTACTCACTTTGCCATTACCCATCAGATATATGTGCATACGCGTGATAGTGCATAAAACTGGAAGTTAGTAAAAGGATTAAATTATGGTACTGTGCTAGGCGTAGCTTAAGCATGCACACAACATATAGTCCCTCTGACAATCACCCCCTCCTGCTTGAAGCCGTTCTTGATTTGATGATCCCAGCCTTAATATTAGATTGAACTACTCAATCTCTGGATTTTGTTACCGTACTGGTGCACCCAACTTTGGGGTAAAACTAAAAGGTACAGTTATGGCATAGTCGAAAATTTTATAGGTGTCGGTGTTAGATTAGCTATGAAAAGAGTTTGTCTTCCTTTTCACTCTGGTATGTTGTATGGAATGGTGTGCTTGCCTTTATGTTATGTGCTTATTGCTAATTCTGCAGCCCAGCTCCCCATACCTAAAGGGTGTTATGCTAGTCAACTGTATATATAAAAATCAAACATGTGCACTAATGTGAATACCTTTTAGAGACATAATTACTCATCCGGTGTATTATCTCTAACAATGGAAATAGGGACAGTAAATGAACTCTGCATACACATCCGAGCAATCAACCTTGTGCTAGGAAAGAACAAAACATTGTGTATTGTGGCTTTACCATCCATATCTTCTTTTTTCCATTGATCTGTTTACTGCCCCTGATTGTTCCATTTACAGGAAGCACAAGACGCATACACTCCTCTAATGTAATTTATTTTGTAGGCTCGTCGGTGCCGTCAGGATTTGTTTTATGGGTCATGAGAGATATGCCACAACGGCCGATAGTAGAAAGACCCACCCAGTCAAGAGTGGTTACTTTGTTCAGGGACAGACCACCCACTACACAGGATACTGACATTTTTTGATCTGTAGGCCCTCAAGTCAAGCCCAATTTAACCTTGAAGACAAACGATCGATATGGAAACTTTTTGGTCTGCTTAATGTGCTGGGACTTTTACCAACACATCAGTGACAAACTGGCATCTATAGCTTTCTGACGAATTGCCAGTACAGGATGAATCTGTAATTCCTTCTAGAAGGTAGCTTTAACGATGGCAACAATGGATTTACCTGTGGATGTAGCAAGGCTCTCACCCATGTATTGTGCAGTATGTGTTTATCCCATTAGAAGAGAGTTTGTTTAAGGTTTGAAGCAGCAACAAATGTAAATAGCAGAAAAATGACCTTTTTCATTGTTTGGCAGCCATTTTGTTTTCTCCTATCAGATTTTCTGTTTAATGAGATATTGGTTCCTTTAGCAGGTGAGTTGTCCTGGGAACTGAAGATTTTTGCAATTTTGTTGTGGTGTGATTGGTGTAGAAATTTAAAGGTCAGTGCTAAAATCAGTGTGTGTTCATCGATTGCTGCAGCGCTAGATGATGGATCCCTGGGCCAGTCTAGAGAAGTCAGGATGGTTTTGGACGCAATATTGCTTCAGTGCCAGATGATGGACTAGATGTTTGATGAGATGGAGGGAAAAGCTAAATGCAACTTCTGAAGACTGAAGGCCACCATGGTAGGTCTTGTCATGGTTTTAGTTCAAAAGTTCAAATTTGAACTAAAATCACGACAAGAATTATGGAACTGGGGTATTAGCAGAGAGGGAAAGAAGATGTCTCATGGGAGTTTTAAGACTGACATTTCGCTTACGCCTGACTACGGAAAGAGATATCACAATGTAGCTGCCAGTTCATTGCAATATTTGCTGACCTGTTTAGCCATTTTTGGTCTGACATGAAGCTTTTATGGGCCGATTTAGTCACCAAATTTGCCATCACTTACCGCAGTAGACGGCACATGGAGAATTTATATCACCAGCTGGACAAAGTGTGATGGGTTTCCCTCGGGGATTAGCATTCCAGCGTTGGATAATAAGGATGGCACGCTGCGTTCTCCATGCATTGGTGTTCCTAGTCAGCTAATATATATTTGGTCCTTAAGATTTGGGTTGACAGTTATAGTAATAATACGTAACATGTTTCGAGCACAATCTTAAGATTTGATCGAAATGATGCCGAAAAAACATCAACCCTAAAAATAGATGTATAAAAGACAACCAAAATGAGATTTTTTTTGTCAAATGTGTTCAATTTCGGCGGAACCAACCGCAGCAACAAAATTGAACACCTAAGACGTGACCTAGGATCGAATTAGTGTCTATCCAGTTAAAGGTAGACCAGGAGCATTCACCTTTTTTCGCCAGAACTTGCTCCTTGCAAGATGCCTGCTTGGCTGCTTGCATTGGTTAAACTGAGTTGTTTGAATATTATTTTATGGTTCACTACGGAAAAAGTTAGGACCATCTCTTCTGACAAACTGAATCATGCTCCAGATATATCAAACTAAAACGTTAATACACTTACTGAGAGGGGATTTTTCACATGCACATGTACTTGAGTTTAGAGTTTATACTCATTGTTGTAAAAATAATAAGTTTGTACTCATTTTCTACCATATGAGCAGATGGCCAAATGGCCAAATGTTGACTCAAAGCATACACAAAACAAAAAGAACATCGCTATAAAGCTCCACAAGAACCGTTCTTACATATCTATGTATGCAACTACTAACCACCACAAAATTAACTTCCCTGTTCTAATAATAGCATCAACCGGGCATGCATGCATGCAACCACCACAAAATTAACCTCTCTCAACACTATCCCCTCTCTACCACTTGTCCGCTCAGCGTCGCAAAAATACCATGGATCACTCTCTCGTCGCGACATGCTACTTACCCATATAACCGCCAGGAAATCCTCTCATTCCCGATCTCGCCACCTCCCCCAGAGCTCCCCTGTCTCCCCCGCGGCACGACAGCACGCCATGGGCATGGGCGCCACCACTGACCCGCCCCGCTCCGTCAACCTGTCGGCCTGCGTGCCCTCCTCCCCCTCGTGGCCGCCGGCCGGCCGGCAGCGCGGCACCGCCGCCGTCGTGGTCCGGCGGCTGCAGCTCGCGGCGCGCGACGCCATCCCGGGCGTCGGCTGGTGCGGGCACCGCGCGTGGCGCAAGCTGCTGAGGCGGCTGGCGCAGGAGACCAGGTGCGTGTGCAGCTCCTCCCCGGCGGCGGCCTCCTCCAGGTCCCGGCCCATCACGTTCGGCTACGACGCCGCCAGCTACGCCAAGAACTTCGACGACGGCCGCTGCCCCGCGCCCTACGCCGTCGTCGCCGCCAGTGCCGGCGACAAGTCGGCCGGCCGCTGATCGAGTTTCGTCGCTAGCTCGATCTCCTGCTGTACTTTTTGCTTAATTAGTGCCCGCCGATGTGCGCCCATTTCGTGGTGTATTTTGCTTGCTTCTTTTCGTTTCCAGCTGCTAGCACATCATCGATGAACGATGATATCCCGATCGATCGGCGCTGTAATGCCGCACCAATGCCCAAGGCCCCCTACGTATTTTTGTAATCTGTACATAGAATGGAGATAACACGATTTGGATCCAGTTTTGCCAAATGCAGGTTCTTGCACTTTTGCTTTAGATACGTGACTCTTTCAAACGATGGGTAAAATCGAGATCGTGATAGAAAATTGGAAATGGATCACATATTCACATACAAAAGGAACTATATATATTCTCTCCCTATATACCTATTCTAGTCAGGGAATAGAATGCTTTCCTTCCCCGAGGTTGCCTTCCTCTGCCACAAAAGCTGTAGAAACTTCCTTCCTTGTGACTTGTGAGATCTGGCTCCGATCGAGTACCGGAGCCTCGATCCCGCTGGATCCTGCTGCAAGGGCGTGTATCAGGAGCGACGTACGCGTAATAATTCGTAATTGAACCCTCACGTACGGCTACGCTAGCTCATGGGCACGTGACGTACGTACGCGTGAGAGACTGTAATCTATGTGGTCCGACGACCGCCAGAGCGGCTCCCTCAGTTAATGTCACCTTAGGCTTAGACCACTCGACTCGATCGCAGGGAGCATGCATGTGCCGGGCCTGAACCCTGAATGCTCTCACCAGCACTTTATGGAAATGGTGCATTCATACGTACTGACGAGCGATCGAGTAGTTGGTGTGGAGTGTACATGTCATATTCGTGTGTCCTATGTGAGGGTGCGAGTTTGTCATGATCATTTTCACATTTCGGACCTCTTTGATTCGCACGATAGGGAAAACGCGGGAATAGGAAAAATATAGGATTCAAATGTCATGCCTATTTCAATCATACAGGATTTCACACGCATCAAAGTTTGTTTGATTCGATCACGGGAAAATAAAAGGATTTAAAAAAAAAAGGTATGAGTGGATGTTAGATTTTCCATAGAAACTAGTGCAAAAGATTTCTTAGAAAAAAAATCCTATGGGATTTAATCCTATGAATCAAACAGCCACCATAGGAAAATTTCAAATGATTTAGATTGTACAAAATTCGTATGCAAATACTTTAAATCAAATAGGCCCTTCATGCCCAGTTGGCCATTCAGCCGTAGAGAGGAATTCAAATGTTCAAAGATACGCGTACACGAATGACTATTCCACATAACAGCCGTAATACTCTTGCGCAATCTTGTGTCGATATGCATGCATGCCTTGCATATCGAGTGGTTGGTGTGGAGTCTACATGTCATATTCGTGTGACGTATCCTATGTGAGCATGCGAGTTTGTCATGATCATTCTCACATTTCTGGCCTCTTTGATTCGCATGATAGGGAAAACACAGGAATAGGAAATCGGAATGTCATGCACACTTCAATCCTATAGGATTCCACATGCACCAAAGTTTGTTTGATTCGATCACACAGAAAAAGTAAAGAATTTTGAAAATGAGGTATGAGTGGATGTTAGATTTCCTATAGAAACTAGTGCAAAAGATTTCTTAGAAAAAAATTCTACTGGATTCCACATGCACAAAAGTTTGTTTGATTCGATCACATGAAAAGCATAAGATTTTGAAAAAGAGTCATGAATGGATTTTAGATTTCCTATGGAAACTAGTGCAAAATATTTCTTAGGGAAATTTTTTATGAGATTCAATCCTATGAATTAAACAAGACAGTAAAAAAATGACCGTAAAAAAAATCAAACAACCACCATAGGAAAAATTTCAAACGATTTGGATACTACAAAATTCCTATACAAATCCTTTGAATCAAAGAGTCCCTTCATGTCCGTTGGCCATTCAGCTGTAGAGAGGAATTCAAATGTTCAAAGATATGCTTATAGCACAACAACGATTAAGACCTTCTAGATAGAAGAACGAACGACTATTCCACATAACAGCCGCAATACTCTTGCACAATCTTGTGCCGGTAGGTACCGGCTCCTGTAAGATTGCATTTGCCTTGCAAAGTATTCTGTGTTTGAAGCAGCGGTAGATGCAAAGATAGGTGGAGAATTTACGTGACGAATGGAAAATGTACGTATAGTTATGAAAGAATTGCGTTTACTTCAAAAATGACTCCGTGGCCCAATGGATAAGGCGCTGGTCTACGAAACCAGAGATTCTGGGTTCGATCCCCAGCGGAGTCGTTTATCACATTTTTTTACCAAATTCCTATCTTTTAAACAAGTCAGGCGAATTCTGCTTGGTTGTTAAGTGTTAGCTAAACAGAACAAAATCAATAGGTGAAGGAGGCAATGGACTCATACTGATTGCATAAGTTCTTTGTCAGAATTAACCAATAAATTGAGCATTTTTTATCCATCCTTATGCCGAATTCCCATCATACAAGTCAGGCGAATTCTACCTGGCTCTTAAACTAAACAGAAAAAAAAAATCAATCAGTGAAGGAGGAAGAGGACCCATACTGATTGCATAAGTTCTTTGTCAGAATTAGCCGATAATCTTTGCATTTTGCGACCTTGCTCTCCACTTGTGAGAATTACAGACCAACGGGTTGCAACATTTCAGTTCAGTTCCAGGGAGGAACATGACTACATGAGAACATGGATGTTACCGAGTGTCCAGATTTAAGCTCCGCAAGCTACATTCGAACTTGACGGTAGATGCATTTGCACATGAGTATATTGCATCTGACTATAAAGGATGGTACTTAAATGTGTTTATTAGCTCATATTATTATTACAAATCCGTTTGATCACTACTCGACTCTATGAATAATTCGATCACAGCCATAACGAAACATCTCAGGTTGTAGGTGGTGTAAAAACCGATTAGAAAGAGCATTTCTAACGACCATTGGAACAGCCACACCATCCGTCTCTATGACTTTGCAGTTGGTGGTACTGCTGCTGTCGCTGTGTATAGGGATTTCAGCTGCCTGTGTATAAGCTTGCTGTCAGACACAGCTAGAAGTTCCATCCCATCTGACCACCATTGCTCCAGCCCATGCGCTTCCATAAACTTCTGTGGGACTTTCGACGACGTGACGAAGAGCTTCGCGACCACATCCCCAGCAACCTCGCTCGCCTTACGATGTTGCTGCTGCTGCTCGTCTGGTGCGCCGTCGGGTCCGGTGGAAGAGGGAGCGTTGTAGTGACAGCAGATGTAGTCACTGTTGTTTACGTACAAGTGTGGCACCCATTTCTTCTCTGCGCGTAGTCTCTTCTTGATGCTACCCTCCTCTTTTGCGCTCTCAAGCGATGCTTCTTCCTTTGATGGCAGACTTGCCTTTACTTTCTGCCACAGATAGCTGGCCTTCTCGCTCATGCTTCTTAGGCTCATGGCAAGTGAAACGGAAGGTGGATTGAACAGATGACAGTCGATGCAGATCCCTTGCTTGGCAAGATCTTTGCATACCTGAAGGGCAAACCCAGCTCCCAATGAGTGCCCAGCAACACAAACGTTTGCGCTCCCAAATCTATCAACTGCAGCCTTCAGTGCTTCTAAAGCGCCAGTGTATCTCACCGAACCTTTTAAGCTCTCCCAAACAAGGAAACGAAGATCGTCTTGCAGGTCTCTCTTGATTGTAGGTTTCTGCAGCAATGTTCCTCTGAGAGCTAGCACAGCCCTTGGTGCGCCGCTTGGTCTTATGAGGATATAATCAGACAAAGCAGAAGCCCGATCCCACTCAAGGATGGCGCCGTATATAGAACCATCTCTCTCATCCACCAATGTCTGAGTGACCTTGTACTTGAAGGGCTTCCACCATTTTGGAGCAAGGCCATCCTCTTCTGCTTTCTGATCTTGCCTGTCTATTTCCAGAAGGTAGACTGCTTGAATGAAGCAAGCCATCACCATCCTTTTGTAATTTGGATCCTTCCTGCAAATCAGGGATTAGAAAAAAAGGTCACATATGCATCATATGGGTGTATCAAAGTAAAGTTGTCGTTTCAGAGTTCAGAGCCACATTTGTTGAAGTAGCACTAACTAAAGTTACGAGAAAAGGAACATAAACCCTGTTTGAAATGGTCACTTCAACAATGGTATGCAGGCATTCAGGCCTCACATGGGTTACAGTTTGCAATGATGATGTGTCTCCTATAGTCATATTCACCCCAAAACTTCAGACTTGTTAATTTCTAATATAATTTCCCCCCAAAGTTCTGCAAGCTGGTGTCCCCTTCATGCCAACATATTCTTGACAGGAATACACGATCTATATTTCCTTAATTTACATTATTATGAGACCTCTTCTCCCCAGATTAAGTTCATAATCTAGAAGAGTAATTTTTTTGCTATGGTCATTCCCCCGTTTATTCTGAAACTACGAAACATAATGATATATTACCAACAGTGAACACATGATAGTTGAGTTGTTATTTACCATGCATTAAAATACTAGAATCATTCTCCTCGAAGGCGCAAAATTAACCAGCACAGTTGGGCGGTAAAACACATAAATCTTGAAGCAAAGTCTAAGGCTTCATAACTTGCCATCAAAACTAGAGCCATACTGCTACACAAACAAAGCGCGTTAACATATAAACAAAGTTCAGAAGGTAATCCTTTACGGGATTGTCTTAACAAAATATTCCCATCAAGGGAGGATGTGTTGGGCTAAGGAAACTTAACAACCTGAGTTTCAAATTCCCTCTAAGAGCAATACTCGGCCCCTAAGAAAAGGTAGGAGCATGTGCAGGTCCATTGCCAGCGAAACAGAAAACAAAAATGGAGGGCAATCCTTTGTTTCTAGTCATGTAACCTTTACTTGGAGGAATAGTACAACTAGAGCAACCTACAGAAAAGTAGAGAAACGCAATGACCTTCATCCCAAGCACCGCAAGTCACGAAATCGCCACACTATCCTTGAGCCTGGCTGAAATAATGGAATTTAACGTAGCCCCCCTGTATAAGGGAACAGACTGCAGGTAATTTCCATCTCCCCAAATAATGTACGTACATCATACCAAGTTGTACTGCAAATTGCAACTAGTACCTCCTAGCAAACTGAAAGACCAATAAAATCTGGTACCACATTTTA
This sequence comes from Poa pratensis, assembly GCA_947311845.1. Lineage (NCBI taxonomy): Eukaryota > Viridiplantae > Streptophyta > Magnoliopsida > Poales > Poaceae > Poa > Poa pratensis. Next base: position 25,244,141 of record CAMZMU010000057.1, on the reverse strand, counting down.
ATCAACCAAAGCCGGCAAATTTGATCTCGACCGATAAGCATTGCAATTTGACGGCGCCTCCAAAGCCAATCTCCTTCCACATCTCAGCACAATCCAATGGCTCGTTCTCCAAATCGGCAAATCCCCGCAGGTTCGACTAATCCAGAGCACACGCCAAACTCGTATACCAGACACGCCACAATACACGGCGTTTCAATCCATCCCACAAAAGCAAAAGGAAACTGCAAGGCATGGAATTAAAGAGCGAGAGGGAAGGAAACAGTTACCAGCTCGATCTGATGATCTCCCTCCAGTTGGGCATCGGCAGGTTGCGCGGCCCGGACACGTGGAAGGCGTACGGGTGCCCCTCCACCTCGGCGTCCGCCGCCGCCACGACCACGGCCTCGCCGCCGCACCGTCCCCCGCCGCCCTCCATCACCACCACCATCCCTGCTCCTCCTCCTCCTTAACCGCCTCAGCCCTCACCACCTCGTCCACGACCAAGTCCATCGCCATCGCCATGGAGGCGCAGACCAACCCTCCCGGCCGGTCTTGCGGGGGCAGGCGTGGAGCGCGTGAGCGAATAATCGGCAACGGTCTGGCCGGCGTGGGCACGGGCGCGGGAGAGGACGAGAATGTCGTCGAGTGCGCGAAGGCGAGGATTCGTGGGGACCGGGGGAGCGTCGTCGCCGTCCTCGTGGGGGAAGGGCGAAGTATATCTGGGATCTCAGGGAGGGGGCAGCGCCCAACGGTCATGTTTGGAAAGGGTATCGCCAACTAGGGATTGAAGTGATGCTTTCCTTCTTCTTGTTGGTCTTCTCCCTCCCTCGCCTCCGCGGTTCCAGGTGTGATCTGAGGTTTTTTTTTTTTGACATGTGATCTGACTTCTGAGGGTTTCACACCATGACACATATGTCATTTTTTTAGCTGATGACACCACCAAATGGATTTTATGATCAAACGATTTTCACCCAAGATTCCAGCAAGAAAATCTTAGGACAATCAAATTCCCCCAAAGATTCAAACAATATAGATGACACCCAACCTGAAGAATCTAAGTTAACAACAAAGATCGTACTCAAATAATCTAGGCCACAACAACAGATATGTTTCTTGTGACTGCAACTCAAGTGATATTGTCGTCGGAAATAATAATATCACCAAAGCATATGTGAGACCTACTTTACAGGAGTCGAGCCAATATATATGACAACAAAGCCTAGGGCAAATGCATGGTCAGCAAGTCAAGAAAAACAAAAAAAAAAGTGTCAAAGATGAAACCCGCGAAGGAAAAGGCCCATTAGGTGTCGAAATAGATGGGCTAGTTCTCCATGGACTAGATCTCACTCTATCCTCAAAATTCCTTCTATACAAGTGGACCAAATTTTACCCTTGCACCCTTCCAAACTACCACACCAAGTATAAATTTTATCTTTCGCTAAGAACCCCTAGCCTATATATAGACATGGGCGAAAACTCATTCACATCTAACTCAGTTTAAAGAAGGGGAAATGACAACAACCTCAAGACTTGTTTGAGGAGCACTAGTTCGAGATTCGAAAAATCTTGTACCACTAAGACCAATGTCGTTGAGGAGAGTGATGGGGTCGCCCTTGGGAAGTCTCTCGCGAACCAGTTCGACAACCAAAACCCTCTTGATGCCTTCCTAATGCAGGAGTATGTTGTGCTCCGACGAGATGTCCGGATCTATTTAAAAATATCACAATGCAATACTCCTGGGTACATACAGAAAACATGATGATGGATTAAAACGGTGTCTTCTTGGAGACAAAATCAACCGGTTAAGTCAATGCTGAAAACGGCATGGAGACAATCCACCAAAGATATTATGGAGCCGACTATATTAGGATTGGACGTTTTGAGATTGCCGGCGCCAGCCATATGATATGGTGCCGGTTGGGATAAGGCGAGGCGGCATAGTTGCAAATAGCAGCGCTGCTGGACGTTGGATCTAGATTGGAGGGCAGGCAACATGGTTGTTTGGTTGAGTTTTTTCTGACTTTTTTTACTATGGCTTATAAGTCACAAAAGCGTCTAAATAAGTGATTTTGGCTTTTTTTATTGTATTATTGTTACACGATGGTATAATCCAAAAGCTAAAATCATAGATACTTTTGTTACTTACAAGTTATAAAAGTCAAAAGAAAAAATTAAGTCTAATCAAACACCCTAAAGTCGCACCATGACTTTGTGGCTGTTCCATTCCATGACGGTGTGAAGGAGACGTGGGGTGAGTCGAGCCCGGCCCACTTGAATCATGTCATGGACTCAATTGCGGCAATCTCGTACTTACTTGAGTCGGTACTCCTACTCCAAATAAAAGGAGGGAATTCAGAAACTTGCGAGTCAGGTTTCAAGTGGCGCGGGCCTCCCGCAGCGCCGCGACGCCGCCCCGCAACTTGAGCCCCGCAATTTTTCGAAAATGTTTCAAACATATGCACTACCATTCTGGAAAATTACAGTTTAAAATACATCGTATTTTTGGCTCAGCAAAAAAAGCAAAACGGACAAATATGTACATGGCGGGCTCTGGCGGGCTGCTGCGGGCTGCCGCTCTCTCCCGCGGTACATGCAGCGGACCGTGGCAGTCGGCCGCTAACTCCCGCAGGCAGAGTGCGGCCCGCCAGCAGAGCGTGACGACCAGCCGCAGCCCGCCCCGCTTGAACCTGACTTGCGAGGCACACAATTGAGCCCGAGGCCTGCCTGCCTGAGGTCTCCAAGATCCACCGCCCTGACCCCAAACCCCAACCCGGATCCATCCACAACTCTCTCCTTCCTCCCCTCCCCTCCGCGATGCCACGCGCACCGATGGGCCGCGCCGCCGCCCCCACCAAGCGCAAGCGCCGCCGCCGCCCCAGCCGCAAGGGCGCGGCCTCCGACCTGCCCGACTACTTCTCCACCCTCCCCGACGACGTCCTGCTCGCCATCACCAGCCGCCTCCCGACCGCCTCGCCGTCACCCTCTCCGTCCTCTCCCGCCGCTACCGCCACCTCCCGTCCATCTTCCCCCACCTCGACTCCGTCCTCTTCACCGAGGCCGGCCCCTCGGTCCCGCTGCCCGCCACCCCGCCGCGGCTCCTCCGCCGCCTCGACATCGCCCCGGCCAGGCACGTCAAGCCCTCCGACATCCGCCGCGTCATCCAGAGCGCCGCCGACCACGGCGTCTCCGAGCTCGCCGTGCGCCTGCGCCGCCGCGCGTGCCTGCCCAAGAACGTCTTCTCCGTCCGCTCCCTCACCGTGCTCGCGCTCGACACCTGCGGCGTCCCGCGCCTGTCCGCCGTCGCCTGCGCCCGCCTCCGGACGCTCAAGCTCTACCGCGTCTTCATCAACCAGGAGATCATTACCGCCACCCTCTCTGCCGCCACCGGGCTCGAGACGCTGGAGATGATGTACTGCACGGGCTTGAGCGGCGGATGCACGGTGGAGTCGTCGACGGTCAAGACCTTCCTGTTCAAGCCGGCTACGGAGCAGCGGGAGGTCACGCTCAGGGCCACGGGGCTCAGGACAATCACGCTCTACACGCGACCCAAGACGCAGAAGGTGCAGCTGGCCCTTCGCCGAATGTCACGAAGGCGTACCTGCACCTCTCCAAGTTCCGAAACAAGATTGCCTTCGGAATGCGGCCATTCTTGGATGCTGCCGCGCGCCTATCTTGCCTCACTCTCAGGGGCTTTGCCATGACGGTGAGCTCTCTTGGATCCATCATACGATTTATTTGCCTTATTAGTTGCTGCTTGTGCAATGTTAATTTGTCTAGATCTGGAGTAGGTTGTCGTCCATGATACAAACACTAGTCATAATATGTGGAAGAATGTACTTAGTCATTACTGTGGTAGATCCAGTTGTCCAGAAAGAAGAGGCTGGGATGTAGCAAAAAAGTCATTCAACTGTGATAAACCTGATTTTAGGAAGGACATAGTAGATCAACCCTAAAGACCTAAACTATTTAGTAGGATTGTCACTTCTGATAATTTTGTGGCTGCAGTTGAGGTAGTTATATTACTTAGTATGGCGAGTCACTGATTCATATAAATATGATAAAGAGCACTTAGGCATTAAGCTTATGTAGCAATTTGTAGGTTTCAGGAAAACAAGGATCCGTTTAAGTCAGAAGATATCGAGTGGCTAAAGTCATACTTCTATTTCGACGTCGGTCTGGGTCTAACGTAAAGAATAACATGCATCATTTTACTATCTGATCTGCAGATTTGCTATCTCATCTTCATAGTTGTATCTCATTCTTTGTAGTTATTAGCTGATGAATATGAAGATACTACAAAGTTACCAATTACATTTCAAGACTTGAAGACATTATCAGTGAGCTTGGATTTCTCGCGCGAATCAGAAGTTGTTCTCCTGCTGAAGCTGCTTGGGAGCTGTCCTAACCTACAACAATTGAATGTTTCGGTATGCATCTTAACAGTTCTGGGTTTCGTCGAGAGGTTTTATTGTTAACACACTTCCTTTGATGCTAGGCTGCTGAACATAAAAAGAAAGATGCCGGCCTAAGTTTTGCTAAGCACAGGGAGATGCTGGCAAATGCATCGTGCCTAACTGGGAGCCTGACGCAGTTCAAGTTTCTTGGATTTAAGTCTGAAGAATATCAGAAGGGACTCCTCATTTTCCTACTGAACCGAGCAAATAAGCTGAAGAAGGTTGCGGTGCAGTTTGCAGAGAGCGAAGAAGCTGTTGTGAGGTGGGCTTTACAAGCGAGGAAAGCCCCAATCGAGAAAAAATCTACTCTGTACAACCTCTGCTACTTGGAGTTGGAGTATCCCTGATAGTTTTTACACATAGGTAGCGAGGTTTCACATGTCTACGCTTTCCCTGTACATACATTTGTTTTTCCTCGACCTGTTGACATGACATGGGATTGTTGCAATCTTGAGTGGTTGCATTCTTTACATAGCTAGGTGAAACTTAGATGAGATCTATGAAAAAAACAGAATATAGGATTCACTCTTCAGAAAGCCCTTCCTCAGTTGCTTTATTGCTTGTATAATTCTCAACGGTTGGTATAATGTTACACACAGGTAGTATATGAGCAATCAAACAGGCATGTCACGCACCAAAACCATTATGTCTTGATCAGAATGGGGTGCTGCTGGCATATATGGCGATTACTGTGAAGATTTTGCATAGACCGTCTGCTCGTATTTGCCACTCCACCTGCATATTGGTGACATTGAAAGAGTAAACTATCTAGGGTAGATGTCTAAAACTCGAATTGTTGAGAAATATTTGCACTCAGTACCTGTTGGAATCATCAGATGGGACTTGGAGCTCATGCTCTGAGCTGAATGCTTTGAAAACACGGTCAACGTCTTCATTCTTCACCTCTTCAATGGTTGCAGGACTCCACTGTTGAGATAATAAAAGCCATTCAGAAGACAACTGTGTGAGGAAGAAAATGTATATGTTGAGAGAGAGAGAGAGAGAGAGACCTTAGGGGCATTATCTTTGTCAATGCTCAGAGCTCTAATACCCTGCCACGAAACCCAACAAAAATTGGTAAACATGCAATAAAAGATTCATTCAAATTGAGACATTTTTTATTCGTCGGATGGTCACAATACCTCGTAGACATCACCATTGACTACAGAACGGAGGATGTTCATTGTTAGTCTGAATTCCTTCTTCAAACATTCAGCAAGGCTCTGCTTCCGACCTTCTCTAACCTGCAAAGTTGAAAAGAAATCATAAAGACGACAACTTGCCTTCTGCAAACAACTATCCCAACCGTGACATCGTAAAATATATTCCAAAACACAGTATTTTGCACAAGGGTAAGTGTCAACATTCCACAATAAGCAAATGAAAAGGTTGGCGGTGTAAACACATCAAGCCAACAAACAATAAGAAAATTATACACAATTCATAGATGGTTCAAGAAATTATACCGATCGCAGTGTGATCTTCAATGCAGTTGGGCACGATCTTCTCATACTCTTTAGGACTGGAGCTATCCATTGGTTTCCATCAATGCTGACTTCTGATTCCTAAATCAAATAAATACTGGTTTAAGATATGCATATGGAACATTCATCTCATTAGGCGGCAGTGGTTTCTGGTTTGTACATGACTTAATTTTACAAGGGTGATTGAGATAAATTGATCTTAGAGGAAAGAATACCACTAAGTGTATCGTTTCTGGCCTCCTGCTGTGTAGGTGAACCACAGAACCAGCATAAACCAATGATAAAATTCTCCTAGAGTTAAACGGCCAGGTTTTAAGTGAATAAATCAGACTTTTTAGTGTTCAAAAGTTTCAATATCATATGAAGATGTGAGAAATTCGCCAAAGCAGAAAGTCAATGCTCCAAAAGGGTTCTTCTGATATGTAATAAGTAGAATGTAGAACAAGCAATAGCTGATTGATAGGTGCTGAACAACATATGAAGGAAATTGACAGATTGCATTTTTCAGAGAGCAGTAATGTAAAGATTTTGCAGCATAAGAAGCCTTACAAGTAATTTCAGGATCTCCTCAACAGTCTCGGCTGAGAAACATTTGTCGATAATCGGAAGCCTATCAAAGATTGACACCCCAGTGTCAGTTTGTTTCTAATAAAACTGAATGATTACTAATATACTGATTAAGCAATCCTTTTAAATGAGTAAACCCAGATTACATTCAACAAATAAGAGGATGGTTATATTTCTCAAGAATAATCATCCTTAACTTGTTTAAAATGCTCTCTTGATCAATTTGAACATCCGTAGAGAATTCCTCAATGACAGCTCGGACTGCAGACTCATCGCCTGTGTTCAAATTCAGTAGATGTCTTTCTAGCTCCTCCAATTTCTGTCACACATATCACAATCTAGTAAAAAACTACAAACAGCACAATATAAGCAAGTAACATTGGTTAGTCAAGCTACAGGTAGAGAATATCAGATATTTGTCCTTGCAATCAAGTACAGAAATAATGCAAACAATCAATACATGCAAAAATGCTTCAGTTAGAAGCCTTACTTCAGAAAGGGCAAAGTGAGTAGCAAGACCGGCAGCAATCATTTCTTTTGCATTCAGTCTAGCACCGGTCAGAGCCAGTACTCCCCTAAAAGTGAAGCAAGAAGATAATAAGCTGATTGTAACTAATATTATGATGTGCTAAGTGATGCATCATATCGCCATATTGCTCTAATTTATGTTTATTGACCATGACCAATTTTTCTCATTCCTAAATGTATTCGTACAATTGTCCCAAAAGGACTATGACCCTGTAAGTGAGCCATTCAAATTATTCACTAGGGGTCTATGAACACAAAATGCAATTAAATGCTTACCTAAATATCCAGGAAGGCGAGAATGGATATAAGAAAAACTACAATCTGTGTGTAGTCCAACACTTGCCTCAGGAGTGGAAAAAACCTATGCAGACAGAGATGATTATTAGAGAAACTCCAAAACAAAAACAAAAATACCACAGTGGAGGGTTATTAAAGTAATCGATTGGATAACTGGATCTTGTTTAAGAAATGCTCAAGTATTATTCTGTATCAAATTTTCACATGCTTTTTATAGGAAAACTAATCAACTGAAAAGCATCAAAGTTTACTTTGATATATGATCACTAGACTATTAAGAAAGTAATAAATGTTAGACAATATTTTAGAAATCTATAACCGAATTCATAACAATAGACCATAAGTGTAGCATAAAAAAGTTGGGACAGTGTCTTATACTGTTTTCTCTGTGACGACTGCAAATTTCAGCGGAGCAACCAAGGCTGCCCCTCCACCCATCGCAAGTCCATTAACAAGAGCCACCTGCATGAATATACAACCATATATTTCAGAATAGAACTTTCCAGCAATGCAAACAATGTTCCTTAAACATGGTACGAGTGTATCACCGTGGTTTTCTTATATGTATGAATGTGATAGCAGAGCCAGTACATCCTATACACAACCTCGAGGCAGGAATCATCTGCAAAGGAGTTATACTAAAATCTCCAAACAGACAATGCTTTCTTACATGCAAATGTAAATCGAGAAGTAAAAAAAATTGAGTTCATGTTGTATAACTGCTGTACGCTGACAATCACACCTGATCTCCCTTCATAGAACATCTTTAGGTCCCCACCAGCAGAAAATGCGCGTCCAGCTCCCTGTTATCATCAAAATCACATTGGTGCACCAGCAGACAATTGCTGAATATCAAGAACTACTATCATGGAATGTTGGCAAGTCTGCTTAGATTCGTCTGTTCAGGGACAGAGGATCACGCACCTTGAAGATGACCAGCTTGGCATCATCATCTTTCTCCCATTTCTCCAACAACTGGGCTAGAATATAGACCTATAAGCAGAACAACCGAACACAAACAAACAATCTTAACTCGTTCTTAGCAATCCACAGGCTGCAAAACCATTTGTAACCAAACTGCTACCGAGCCAAAGAGCTCGAGAAGGGAATAGAGCGTACCACTGTATCGGAGATGCCGTTCAGCTGGCGCGGGCGGTTGAGGGTGACCACCCTCGCGCCGTTGATCTCCTGCCCGAGCACGACCTGCGCAAAGGGTCGGGTCCTCTCCTTCGGTTAGCTGATCAAATCGCGACGGAAAAGAGAAGCCAAGAAGGCAAGAATCGTACTGAATCATTACCTCATCGGGGTTCGCTTGTTCTTGAGCCATGAGGAGTCGGGAGGTGGGGATTTCTTAGGAGCGTACTGGCTCGCGAGGTGAGGCCGATGCCCAATTGGGGTTGGTGAAGGGACCATGGGTTTGGGAGGGAAGAAGAAGGCTAGAGGAGTGGGCAGGGTAGGTGCCGCCGGGAGTGGAACTGGAAGGTGAGTGTCGCAGGTTGGGGTAGGTGCGACGCGTCGGAGGACTCGGAGGGTACGACCGGGTGGTTGAAGTGAAGTTACGTCCGCGGGCTTTTTTTTTTTTTTTTTTGAGATTCACGTCCGCAGGCTTGGTTCCTGTTAGAGTATATACGTTGTACGCCAGTTATGGTAGCATAGGATAGTTAGGATCTATTTCTATCTATTCTCTAACTTGTCTTGTACTCTAAGTTGGTCCCTTGTACGCTTATATATACTCGTCCATGAGTCTCAATAATACATCCACCATATTCCGCCAATCTCATAATTCTACATGGTATCAGAGCGGCAAGATCTGACCTAGCCGTCGCCGCCGCGCTTTCGCACCGCGCCGCCCTCGGGGAGGTCGATCTCCATGATCTCCGCCGGGGGCCGCGCCGCCCGTACCTAGGGTTCATCCGCCGATCGGTTGATCGGCTGCCCTAGCGTCTTTTTTTTCCCGATCTATAGATCGGTTTTCTTTTCTCCGCCGGTCACTCGATCGGCGTTTTTCTTTTTTTGGTTTGCCGATCATCGATCGGATTGTGTCTCCCACCGCCCGTCGTCCTCGCGCCTCTACTCCGACAACGGCATCGATCTGCACCGGCCCGCTCCTCGACAGCCGGCTACCGCGGGCGACTCGCCGGCGCCGACTCTGCACCGGCCGGCTCCTTCCAGCCGGCTACCGCGCCCGACTCGCCGGCGCCGACTCCGCACCGACCGGCTCGTCTTCACCGACCGCGCAACAAGGCCGGACGCGCCGTCCAAGGGACGCCTCGACGCGTCGTAGCCGGTTTCCCTCGCTTGCACGGTCTTCATCGCCGGTTCGTCTTCGTCGTCATCGACCGGGACTTTCTTCGACAACGTCGCCCTCGACTCCGATCTGCGTGTCGTCCCCGCCATGGCGCGTACAGCACAGCGTCGGTCTGATCAACCGATCGCGCCTGTCTACGCCACGCACGTCCCCGAGCACGCGCCTACCACCGATCGAGCATCGGGCTGCCGCTGCGTCGCCCCTTCGGGCTGCAGCGCCGCCGCCCTGTGGTTCTCCCGCGGCTGCACCGACCCGCACGTCGCCGCTGCGTCGCCCCTTCGGGCCGTATCACCGCGGCCCGCGGTCCACGCCGCCGCCCTGAGGCCGTCTCCGCGGCTGCACCGCCCCGCACGTCACCGCTGCGTCGCCCCTTTGGGCCGTAGCGCCGCGGCACGCGGTCCACGCCACCGCCCCGAAGTCGTCCCCGCCGTCGCTTCGCCGTCCCCTCACGTTGACGTCTCCGTGGTATGCGCCGCGCCGCCTTCCGAGGCGCGGGAACGCCACCGTCTGTGCTTGGTCTTCGTCATGATGTTGTCTTCGCCTACTTCGAGCACCGTCGCCGCGCCTCTACACGCGACCGCCGTGGCCTTTTGCAGGCTATCGCCGCCGTCGTCGCGCTTCTACATGCGACCGTCGTGGCCCTTTACGGGCTACCGTCATCGCCGCCAACCACAACTTTGTCTCCGTCCAGTACCAGCTCATCGCCAGCGTCACCGTCATCTTCCCCGACCACTTCATCTACTCCGACAACCACGGGCGACATCGGCACCTTCTACCCCACGTCGTTTGGCGCCGCCACCGTCGTCGAGTCCTCCTCTGCTGGCCCCTCCGACCTGGCGTACAACTCCTACTGGTCCCCGTCTACGCATGCCCGGTGCTGGCAACACCGACGTGTGCCTTCATCCACGACGTGTCCCCGGGCTTGGCAATCCTGGTGTGGCGCCTCGTCAACACCGACTAACCTCTGTCTACGCATGCCCGGTGCTGGCAATACCGACGCGTGCCTTCGTCCACGACGTGTCCCCAGGCTTGGCAAACCTGGCGCGATGCCTCGTCTACATCATCTTCTACCTGGCGCACCACTGCGCCCTGACTACTCGGCGCTCCCTTGCGCCATGACCACTCAGCGCTCCCTAGCGCCCGCGGCTCCACGACGGCTCCCTCGACACTGGCAACCCCAACTCGACATCGACCACGGCGCCCCTCGCATGGCTAACTCGACTACGGCTACACCACCCTACGCTCTCGGCTTCCTTGACATCGGCACAAAGGGCTATCACCTCGCTTGAGCTCCTCATCAGCTTCCTCTATTGTCCAAGCATGTGCGTCATCGACCCCGTCCACGACGTTCCCGCTCCTACTGCGGGGGGATGTCAGCCCATTGGATTCTACTTCGGTTTCTCTCCAGTCTGACCGTCCGCGACGTTCCAGTTGTTCACGACGCTACCGCTACGACTGCGGGGGGATGTTAGAGTATATACGTTGTACGACAGTTATGGTAGTATAGGATAGTTAGGATCTATTTCCATCTATTCTCTAACTTGTCTTGTACTCCAAGTCGGTCCCTTGTACGCTCATATATACTCGCCCATGAGGCTCAATAATACATCCACCATATTCCGCCAATCTCATAATTCTACAGTTCCACACCAAGAATTGAACCTGAAAAGTATTTACTCCGTTCCAAAATATAAAATGCTATGAATGTTTTAATACCGACTAAATATGGACATAAATGATTGAACGGACACATTGAAACCCGTCTACATACATGTGACTAAAAAAAGATAAACCATGTCAATGATCTAGAACTGAGGGAGTACTTTTTTATCAAATGATACTCAGGTCTCCGCTATCATTCCATAGGAGCTTGTTGCCATAACAATATAACATATATGAGGGCCGATTTTGGCTCCCTAGTTGCAGTGATCTTTTTATTTAAGAAATTCAAAGCTAAATTTACAAGTTCTAAATTATGAAAGAAAATCCTGGGTGTACTCAAAGATGCATCCTCAAGGAATGCAAAATCACAATGAAAACTTATTGAAATTATGGCTACACAAAAAAATCTTATATTTTTTGGACATTTGAAAATGTGTTTAGTAAGATCTAAATTTTGTCATTTTTGTGTACCTTAGAATATAAAGTATTTCAAACTGATATTTTACAGGGATATATAATTGACAACATGCAGATTTTCTGATTTTTAAAAACTTCTAAATAATATATTTGATTATTTTATACAAAGTGACCACTCGAGGTCGGGAGAAACAAACTTCCACTCATACGAGGGCACTCTAATAGCTTGTTGGTAAAAATTGTCACGTCATTAGTTAACAACTTATTTTGCAACTACTCTAATAGGATGTATATGGTTTGTTTAATAGAAGGTGAGAGAATGTAGATACATATACATAATGTATGTTTTTATGTTCCGAGTAAGGATTTTCTGAGTTTTACTATTCTTATCTCTTAATTTACTAGACAATAAATTTAGAATATTTTTTTATCCTCAAGCAGTGACATGATTTTTCAAAACGAAGGCGGGAGGTTTGCACCATCTCATTAACTAAGAAGAAGAGAATTATCCAGTTAGTTTGCAGAAAACCGAGTTGAAACTGTCATAAACACCCTCGCCGATCGTCGTGGAACACAAAAACCTCGAGGGCACACACACCCAACCTAGGTACACAAGCTGCACACACACCGCCGAAAAGAGTTGTCGTCGAGGTTGTCCACATGTGTCATCATCATCAATCCTCCACGAGACAGGCTCCGACTTCACCGAAGAAAACCTCATCGTTGCAGGCCTCGTGAAACCCACGCCGACCCATCCCAATTCCCAAACAGTCGACCCTTTGCATAGAGAACCCGCAGCTCCGACTCTAAAGACGAGATCCAAAGGGAAATGGGAAAGACTTGGACCGATGAAGACCTTCACGTCTGACCCCCCCCCCCCCCCCCCCGACGCGGGGCACTGGCAGTGATGTATCACGTGCTTTTAGATATCTGATACGTCAATACCGAATCTTCTCCATTTCCCTTTGGATCTGATATCCGATATTTTGAACCTTTCCCTAATTCTAGAGAATTTTCTACTTTATATATAAATGAAGGGGGTTAAGTCTCCCATCGAGCCACCGCCAAGAGAAGTGACTTATATTCTAAGCTACCATTCGGAAATGAGCGTTCTCCAAGTTTGTGAAGTCTAAATCCACTATATAGTCTCCTTCAATCTGTATTTTACCAGTAAAATCTTGATGTACAAGAGACTCTAGTGCTCATTAAAGAAGAACGTGTTGTATTCACATGCGCCGGTCGGAAATGCTGTCGGAGGAGGAGCTAGCCGGGAGGTCAAGGGAGACTCCCAACAAGGCGGAACAAAGGTAAGGGAGAGGAGAACAAAAGAGTCTATTTAAGTACTTTGTGTTGTTTGACAGCGAAAGACCATTTCAATCCCTAAGTGTTTTTATGTTGAGGCCAACAGAATTAGTGGACTAATTGTGTGATTATATTATATAGCTATTTTCGACATAAACACAAGATGATTCGATGCCCCGCAATTTGATAAAAGAGATGGGTGTTTCAAAGGCTTTTTATTAATCCTTGGTGTATTAGCAACACCGTACTATCAACAGGGGACCCTGATGAGGGCATCGTCGGCATTGTGTTGGTTGGTTGACACGCTAGGATATATTTAAATGATATGTAAAATTCTAAGGTAGTGTTAACTAGGTCTGCGTGCCAAATCTAAGGCAGAACCCGCCATGGGTCGGTTTGTATCAGTCAGAGTCCAATTAGGTTTAGGAGTTCGAGTCAGTTAAGGTTTAGTTCGGTGACCCCTACCTCTTTGTCCTTTATAAACAATGGGGGTGTCACAATATTAGGGGAGTTGAAAATTATGTAAAACTAAAAGTTCAAGGTTGCCACCGTCCCTAGGGGATCGGCGTGTAAGACGGCGTCTCGGACGTTCGTCAGTTTATCCAATAAATCAAGGCACGAAGGGTCTTGAGTTTGTCAAGAATTATAGTGCGTTTGCGAGAAGGTCCTTGAATCTGTCAAGGGTTGTCGAGCTTGGCGTGAGGCGTGGTGTTCATCACCTCGTTGCTTGCCGTGGGATTCGTTCTCTAGATTCTCCAGGTTGCGTGGATTGCTCCTGTGATAGGAAGGATAGTTATCTGATGGTTCTTGCGGTGAAAGATCGGGCAAACAATCTACATCATCTGGTATCAGAGCGCCAGGTTGATCACCGCGAGGAGGTTCGTCCAGTTGAAGATCGATCTGTAGGTTTGCAAAGATTGGCAGATTTGTTTTTGCTAGAATTGTTTGGAGGAAGGATGGCGAGTTGGCACGATGTTGCATCTCGTCGAGTTGGAGTTTGTGCAGTCGACGAGTTTCGGTTCCTTTTAGATCGAGTTGTTCTTTTCTGCTCAATAACTTGGACCGTGAGTTTCGCGTTGGAGATCGTCTCGTCCAAACGAGAAAAGAAAGGAAAGTTTGTTGCTGCGTGAGACCAGGAAAGGAAAGAGGAGATCGGATCAGTTGGCCACATTGATTTTCATCATATAGGTATTGGAGATCGTATTGGATCGGCCCGGCCAGTACCGATCGTATTTGGTGTTTCCATACGTGGCTGCTCGGTTAAAAAAAGGAAGGATCGGAGGAAAGAAAAAAACAGTTAATTGTTACGCACAGTTGTTTTTTTGAAACTTTTTACCACCATATATTAGGTCAGCAAGCCGGCTCATTAAAAACCCAACCAGTCCCGTTAGGTACCCTGGCAGGGAAACGAGTGCGTCAGAAACTTGCTGCCTTTAAGCATCCACAAGAGTTACATCGTTGATTACAAAAGAAAGAAGAAAATAAGGGGGGTCACCCTCCCAACTAAAACTATCCTTTGTTTGATAGACATGCTTCGCCAAATTATGCGCAACCTGATTTGCATCCCGCAAGCAGTGTTGGAACACAACCTCGTCCATCATACTTGCCTTCATAAAACTTTCTGCTAGTATTGCTGCATTCGGAGTCCAAATTTCAATCTTCCCATTACATGCTTGGATTAAGTCCAAAGAGTCTGACTCGATGATTGCATTTGAGCATCCTATCTTCTCCAGAAACTGCAGACCCCTCAACAAAGCGGTCGCCTCGGCTGCTGCAGCATCAAGGACGTGCTCGATCAGGCTTGCCGTTCCCACCATAACTTCACCACGGTCATTTCATAAAACAGCTCCCACCGAACCAGTTCCATTGATATGGAAAGATGCATCAATATTCAATTTGGTTTTCCCAACTCCAGGCTTTGACAATACTACCTTCTTCGGTTGGACGGATGCTTTTTGTCCCGCTTCAAAATTTGCTGTCAAAGCATGTATAGCAAAAGCTGTTCTATTCGGTGGTGCGACCTGGCCACCATTCACGGCCTCCCATCACTGCCACCAAATATACCAACACGCACTGCAATAGACTCATGTAGACTAATTGTATTCAACACCGGTGACTTCCCCTGCTTGCTGCGTAGGATGTTCTCTAGTACAACCGAGCACGAGCGGTCTAGAGTAGCCGCCTGATCAATGAACTGTCGGAGACCCATCTCCTTCCAGACCTTCCTAGCTCGTACGCAAGTGAAAAGCAGGTGTCTGATATCTTCCGCCCCTTACTCACATATCGGACAATGCGCTTGTACTTTCACATGCCTTGATGCCAAGATCGCCATGCCTGGTACAACACCATGTAAAGCTTTCCATAAGAAAATTCTTACCTTGCTTGGAACCCTTAATTTCCATAGGTTATCCCAGACCGGGTTGATATTGGAATTCCCCTGTCCATCTCTTCTTCTCGTCTTTGCCCCAAACTGATGTTCCCACTCGGCGTAGTAAGCTGACCGTACTGAAAACGTATGTGTCTTTGTCAATTCCCAGGCCACAAAATCCTCTGTCAAGTGTTCACTAAGTGGAATCCTGAGAATTCTTTCCACATCGATTGGCAAGAAATTCCCCCGCAGTAAATTTTCGTCCCAAGAATTTGTAACCGGGTCAATGAGATCATCTACTGTCTTCAACAGAATGCGCCCACGTTTTGTAAATACTTTTCGTGTTGGGCTGCTAGGAAGCCAATGGTCTTCCCAGATGTTCACTTGAGACCCCGATCCAATCCTCCAAATGTGACCACGCTTGAAAGATTGCAAGCCCGCCACTATACTCTGCCAAGTGAAAGATGAGTTCTTTTTCGGTCCAGCTTTTAGTAGATCACCATCCGGATAGTACTTAGCCCTAAGGACCTGGGCACATAAACTACCCGTATTTGAGATTAATCGCCAGCTTTGTTTTGCAAGCATTGCTAAGTTAAAAGAATGGAGGTCACGAAAGCCCATGCCTCCAATTCGTTTCGGAATACACATCCTCCACCAAGTAAACCAGTGCATTTTCTTCTTCTCTTCAGTATCACCCCACCAAAAACTTGACATGGCATCATTTATCTCTTTGCAAAGTTGCTTCGGAATCTTAAACACTCCCATTGCGAAGACCGGAATAGACTGTTTAATTGCTTTAAGTAACACTTCTTCCCCCCCCCCCCCCCCCCCAATGTGAGTAGAATTTCTCCTTCCAACCTTTCAGTCTTTCAATTATTCTTTCAAGCAGGTAGCCGAAGCTATCAGTACGGTCTAGATCAACCATAGCCGGCAACCCAAGATATCTGTCAGACATAGCTTCGGTCATGATATTCATGGCTGCACAAATTTCAGCTTTCTCCTCCACCTTGACAACATGGACTGAAGAACATGCTGCACTTGGCTTCACTTACCATCTGGCCTGAGCTTGCGCAGTATTCCTGTAGAACTCTTCTCAATGAGGTTGCATTAGTTAAATTTGCTTTCATAAGTATTAGGGAATCATCAGCAAAAATTAAATGAGAAACTGATGGTGCATTTCTGCACACCCGAACACCTTCAATGCCACGAACCTCCTCTTCATGAGCTAGAGCACTAGACAAGCCTTCTGCACAAATAAGAAACAAATAAGGCGAGATAGGATCCCCTGGCGTAGACCCCTACTCGGGGTAAAGCCCTCTGTCTCTTGATCATTATACCGAACTTTGTATTTAACTGAACTGACACACGCCATCAACAGCTCCACGAAATCAGCATGAAATCCAAGCCTCCTTAACATCTGTTCCAAAAAGACCCATTCCACCCTATCATACGCTTTATGCATATCCAGTTTCACCGCACAATAGCCTTCCTTCCCCTTCTTCTTATTTTTAATAGTGTGCATACTTTCATAGGCTAATAGGATGTTATCTGTGATCAGCCTCCCTGGGACAAAAGCACTCTATACCTGGGAGATCACCTCATCTAAGATGACTTTCAGTCTTTTTGCTACCATTTTAGTTATAACCTTGTAGAGAACATTACACAAACTGATTAGCCTATATTGAGAAATTGTTTCAGGAGTTTCTACCTTTGGGATTAAGACAATTACCGTATCATTCCACCCCGTTGGCATTTCCCTTCTCCTTAGTCAGAACATCACCAAGAATACCCCAACATTTCTTTAAAAGAGAGCATGCAAACCATCTGCACCAGGAGCTTTCATATCACCTATGGAGAACAGTGCACGTTTCACATCTTTCGATGTGTATGGTTTCGTCAACTCATCATTCATAGCTGCTGTCACCCTTGGAGTCACTTTGTTAATTAACTGTGGGTTCGGTTCAGGCAATTCCGTAGAAAACAGCCCTGCGAAAAGGCCTGAGACCATCGGATTGAGGTCAGTTACTCCTTCCTTCCAGCTGCCATCTTCATCCTTCAACCTCTTAATGCGATTTCTTTGACGACGAGCTGTTGCAGAATTGTGAAAATACCCCGTGTTCCTATCCCCAAATTGTAACCAATTTACCCGGCTTCGCTGGGCCCAATGTATTTCCTCTTGCTCTAATAATTTCTCAATTTCAGCTGTGAGCTCCTTTTCTCTTGCAACATTCGCATCAGAAAGCTACATTCTCAACACCTCTTCGAGTTCCTTTTTAACTGATCTAATCTTGCGTGTGGGGCCCTTCAAAACAGATCTATCCCAACGATGTAAACTATCATGAACCTTTGCTAATCTTCCCGCCAAACAATTATTTTGAACCTGGAAATTTGAAGCTTCCCAGGCCCCTTCTACAATTCCTTGGAAGTTGGCCTCTTTAAGCCATCTGGCCTCAAACCGCAGGAAAGCAGGCCCCTTAGCCTGTTGGGCTGGCTCATTTCCAAAAGATAGCAGAATCGGCCTGTGATCCGATCTGCCATAATTCAGGTTCTGAATCATCGCATCTTGGAACTTCTCCCTCCATGCATCAGTTGCTAATCCACGATCCAGACGTTCTCGGATCCCTCCTCTATGCCATGTGAACTTGTCCCCTGAGTACCCAAGATCAGACAGCCCGCACTCAGCGATGACATCGCGAAACGCCTCCACGAACTGAGCTGGTCTTGGATTTCCTCCTTCTTTCTGAAAATGGTAAAGTATTTCATTCATGTCGCCCATAAGGAGCCACGGCATGGTGTTTACCGCTTTGAGCTCACGAATTCTATCCCATGATAAATATTTTTCATACCACCGCGGTTCACCGTAGAACCCCGTAAACCGCCAAATATTTTCCTGTCCACATCCGATAAAGACATCAATGTAAATATCAGTCTTAAATCGAAGTGACAACACTACCTCCTTCTTCCAGAATAACAAGAGTCATCCTTTTCTACCATCACTTTTGACTACTTCCTTATAATCCACCAACAACCTTTTACGCAAACACTCAGCCGGCCATTCATCTAGATGAGTCTCCATTAAGAAGATCACATCCGGGTCATGACGCTTCTGTATCCCTACCAGCGCCGTGACCGCCGTAGCCTTCTGGAAGCGACGGCCGTTGTAACTTAGGAGTTTCATTGCATCCGGTCAACCTTCTCATCAAAGGTTGCCGATATCATGTTTTCATTGTTGTTCTCCTCGTCCATAACCTTAGTCCTTTTGGGCTGTTGTACCTTCTGATGTCTACGCACGGTTCTATTCTTGTAGACAGTGTTGGGCCTCCAAGTGCAGAGGTTTGTAGAACAGCAGCAAGTTTCCCTTAAGTGAATCACACAAGGTTTATCGAACTCAGGGAGGTAGAGGTCAAAGATAACCCTCTCAAGCAACCCTGCAATTAAGATACAAAAAGTCTATTGTGTCCCCAACACACCTAATACACTTGTCAGATGTATAGGTGCACTAGTTCGGCGAAGAGATATTAAAATACAAGTGATATGGATGATTATATGTGGTAATTGCAATCTGAAATAAAAATGGCAGCAAGCAAACATGTAGCATAACTGGTTGTAAACGGTGTTTCAATGCTTAGAAACAAGGCCTAGGGATCATACTTTCACTAGTGGACACTCTCAACAATCTTATATTTACTAATTGGAGGCACCGTACGAGGCTCCACGTTAATCCTGGAGCTTAGATGATTTCGTCCATCAGATTTGACTAATCATTCTTAACAGCCGTTCGATAAGCTCGGCTCGATCTCCTCAACCCGCGCGACACAACTAGATTTTCCTGTCTCCCTTCGTGATACCGTCCAACGTCATGGGTTCGACTCCCAGCAGAATCATTTATGTTGCTGTCCAAAAAAAGTAGGAAAAAAACGCATCTAATCTGCGCCTCCTGCTCACCCGCCTCCGCGCATGGCATCAGCGGCGGAACTTGGCGATATGCTTAATACCTGTCAGTGTTTGGATGACGTGACGGCCATGTACGTACGTAGTGTGGCAAAGGTTGATCAAGCCGCCACGACAATCGCACTCTTACCTTCATGGATAGGTCTCTCCATTGGAAGCAGTCATCGGCCAAGGCTCAGCTGACGGTAAGTCAAGTTATTTTGACCTAGGACAGAAAACGATTGCATGCTCTTCAACTGTTTGAGAATCACTGATGGAGACGCGATTTAATTTTCTGATGGTTTACTTAGTGTAGTTTTAAGCGATCAGGTCACGTGGAAGCCAAGCTAACAAGGAGTGGATGCTCAGCAGCCGGCCATGCATGTCGAGGCTGACGGCAATATCACCTGAAATTGAGGTATACCACTGACGCACAGGTCAAATTATGTTTGTCTGATTCTAAATGGCAGATTCTAAACAGCTGCTTGCTCTTTCGATCATGTTTTCCTCGATGGTTTTGTCCTAAAAGCAGGGACCACTTAATTTCTAGGTTTGTCAGTTCAATGGCTTCCATCTCGAACTGCTGCATTTTGGTGAATTGCCATCTACTTGCTAGAATTGGAAGGAGAAAAATTATATGGTATGCTATCCAAAGTGTGCAAGAATAATGAGGAATATATTAATGAATCAAAATTTATGATCGATTTGTGTTAATTTCGCAGACTATCTAGCGCTCAGTTTAGCTCTTCGCAGGGTATTCTCTGTGATGACTTTTTTTGTAAAGAAAGCTAATCGTCGATCATGTGATCTGAATGTACGAAACGTAGGTTTTCTCCTTTTCACGGTTCCCGTTCAGGTATGCTGCACTACTTCATTCTCATCTTATGCACCATATCAAATATTTTGGGTTGTATACGTACTAATATCTGAATTCAGATTTTCCCACGGTTTGGTTTAAATAAAATGGACCTATTTTATAATGGATTTGTGTCGGTTAAAATAAATTTATACATTGAGATTTTATTATTAGTATCTTCACCAATTTTCTAATGATGTCAAATATTCATATTGGTTCTACCCCACCATGTTCGTTGTACTCCATATTGTCCTTTCAGCTTAAATGTGAAGAACTCCTAATGTGTTATTTTTCTATATCGTTAACAATATTCGTAGGCTCAAAAGCAAATATAGGAAAGTAGCTACATCGAGTGCAAGATGGATTGTGCTCATCACACAGCTCTTTGGGATATAAGACTATCTTGCAAGGAAATGATTGGATACCTCGACTGGCTGGTACTACACTTATCCCTTTTTGTTTACTCTCTTTAATTACTGCACAATCTTGATAAGAAATAATGTTGCTAAGCGCTAGAGATAGCTAGCTGCGTATGCTCCACCTATTTTTAACCATGTATTTTCTCTGTTATATTTTCGATTATTATTTTTTGCGAGGATATTGTCCAGTCAATTGTTCTGATATATCATACTAGGATCATGTAAAGAAAGGTTATGAGGCGGTACTGTCATCACTAGCTTGATACTTACATATAAAGTTCATTTCCTCCTTCACTTTCTTAGTCTCCAATTGTTTGTCCTATTTTCTTATACATGATTACATATAGATTGTGACAGGGGAAAAAACTTCCAACATGCAAAAGGATTATACAACTGAAAATTGTCCAATGTGGGAAACATATGCTTTCTTATTTATCGAAATAGTCTAGATATTAATTCTCTCTGGTAAAAGCTAAGTGCCGGCTTTCCATTGCCCAAATGGATAATGTAACTAATCAATGCATGAAACTTAGAATTATTTTTCTACCTTACTTCATATGAATGTTGGTATAGTTCACGTCTAACAAAAGATCATGATATATAAGATGTCAAAAATATATGTGGACTCGATACTTCACATGTAGTTCTCCTTGATTCTTTTTAGTCTCAAATTGATTCTTCTTAGTCTCAAATTATATGCCTACATTCCTTATAATAGATTATCCACAAGATTTCCAGTGCGGTGAATGCAGGCTTCTTATATCCGGGTCTTTAAATATCTCCCTTCACATACATGTTCGTAGTATAGACCAGTTATTTGGTACTAGAAGTTTGTAGCGTACCTATGTGATAATATGCCACTTGATGTACTTTGAACAAATTCATCGGATGCATTAATGATTTTGATACATGCTATTGAAGTAAAATTTATATTCGTTGTACTACAAAACGAAGATTTAAGACTATGACCGAAATAATGTATAAAGTTTGTCATGTTTAGAACAGTAGACATTTGTTCTCCAATCACAAGAAACTCTGGACAAAATGCTCACAAACTCAAGTGATACATTTGTAAACATTCAAGTGCACATAAACGGAAAAAGTTCAATCAAGAAGATAACTCAAGAATATATACCTTTGTCCAAGATATGAGATCATGACCATCACTAGCCCGTGCAAGTGCACGGGTTGACGACTAGTAATAATATAATTGAATACATAGATATTTCCTCTTCACTATGATACTCCGAATTATTCTCTCGTTGGATAACGAACACCAATCCACTGCGTAGGGCTATAAAAGCACACCTTAAAGTCGCATTCCACATCTAGGGAACCCCACACTGTCAACTTGAGCGCCCTAAAATAGTACTAGACAAACACCACAATTTCATAGAGACATCCAACACAAATAATAACTCATGATAAGTATTCCTGTAATCTTTAGCCTAAGAGCCACACACGGTGCACACACTGTCAACTTCGCACCGTGGGACAAAGGTGACTCCGGAGTTTACATTAATAAAACCACTCAAGTAGCATATAAGATAATGAAGAGTAACATCTATGGATTCAACTAGATTACAAAGCTCATGATCACATAAAGATCACACCATGGGAGAGAGAGATAAACCACATAGCTACCAGCATGAGCCCTCAGCCCCGATGAAGAACTACTCCCTCCTCATCATGGGAGGCAGCAACGGCGATGAAGATGGCGGTGGCGTCGATGGAGATGGCTCCGGGGGCAATTCTCCGTCCCGGCAAGGTGCCGAAACAGAGACTTCTGGTCCCCGAATTAGGGTTTTTGGTGGCGGCGGAGCTACGGAACTCTTCTGGAGAAATCGTCGATTCTTTTAGGGTTTGCACCGCGGAGGCAATATATAGTCCAAAGGGCGTCGCGAGGAGGTGACCGAGGCGGCCACACCACACCACGGCGCGACCCCCCCTCTGGCCGCGCGGGCCTATGGTGTGGGGGCTGTGGGCCTCCACTGGAATTGCCCTTCTAGCTCCGTGGGTCTTCTGACGAAATAGAATTTCTGTAATTTTTCTGGATTTTTCCGAGCACTTTGGTTTTCGGGCCTTTTCTGCAATACACAGACATAATAAACAAAAACTGGCACTGTGGCATCTTGTTAATAGGTTAGTCCAATAAATGCATAAAAATGCTATGAAGTGTATATAAAACATGTAACAATTGGTATAATATCAACATGGAACATCAGAAATTATAGATACGTTTGAGACGTATCACCTTCTCAGGTGTATAGTTAGGGCTTTGCACCTGATCAGCCACCCCCCTTCCTTCTCCGTCACCACCATAGCTAAATTGTTCAGGTTGTCTTTTACACCCTTCCCCGTAGTGGGTTCGTCCCCAGGCTCATAGGTGAGTCTCTTCCTAGTTCCATTATCCTTTTCTGAGTCTTTCTCAGTCTCCTGATCATCCTCCTCCGACCTAGACCTGAACACCTCACCCGGCACTGAGCATGAGTTGAACGGACCTGATCTTCCCCGTCCTCTTCCCATCGAAGGGGCACGTCTGGCTGTGTTATCATGGCCAGGTTCTCGTCCGCCTCCCCAACCTCTACCACCATCTACCAAGATGAAACTTCCCCATTCGAGCTTATCAAGATAATGCTCACCCGTCCCACACTCCTGGTAGCAATGCCCCAGGAGGCCACAATGTCCACAAAACGTCAGAAGCTTTTCAAACTGAATTTGATAGAACTCCTTCTGGTTCTTGGTGATAGATACGAAGCGAGACAATTTCTTATTAACATCAATGCGAACTTTTATCTGGACAAATTTACCAACAAACCCAGCCGGTAGGGTTATTTGAACCTCCTTGACCTCCCCAGCTGTTCTACACATGCCTTTGATTATTTGCTCCTTGAGATAATTGTCAGGTAACTTCAATACTCGAGCCCAGACTTCCAATCTATCTAGGATCACTCCCTTAGGGTTCTCAAACCCATCATATTCTTCAATCAGTAAAGCTTGCCCCCTAAACAACCATGGACCTCGTTTCATCGCCATATTCCAATCAGCCAGGCAACCAAACTGAACTATGAACAAATTATTCTCGATCTTTCTCCACTTTACTTCTTTTGTCGGGTTCCAGGCTGACCTCATATCCGCATACAGAGCACTAGGGCTAAAGCCTTTAGGTGTATGAACCCTAGCAATCGCTAGCCACTTTGCCGCCACAGGTTCTGAAAGGACAATGATGTCGCCTAGAGGGGGGTGAATAGGCGATTAAAACTTTTCCGGTTTAGGCTTGATAATTGCGGAATAAAATTAGGTGTTTAAATTAACAAGCCAACAATCAAAATATACAAGGCTCACCTATGTGCACCAACAACTTATGCTAAGCAAGACAAGCAACAAATTGATAGCAAAATAGAATATTTCAAGCACGAAGGATATCACAATGTAAATTGCATAAGTAAAGAGCTCGGGTATAGAAATAACCGAGGCACACGGAGACGAGGATGTATTCCCGAGTTCCTCCTTTTTAGGGGAGTACGTCTCGTTGGAGAGGTGTGAGATACCACAAAGGTCAACTCAATAGCCACAAAGACTTCACCTTCTTCTCCGATGAACCGCACCACAAAGGTTTGGTTCACCTTCCACTATCGGAATCCTTCAAGGCGGAATCTGGAGCCTTTACAACAACAATCCGAGGCACAACCCACAACTGGATTGGGGGCTCCCGAACGGCTACAAGTGACCACAAAGGTCTCAACCACCACAAAGTCGTCTAGGGTCCAAAGACCCAAGAGTAACAAGCTCACAAACTTTCAACTTCCATAAATCCTCGTGGAGGGCACAAACCGATGCACAAAGCAATGGCAAGAGCACAAGTGCTCAAATCCTTCACTCTCAAATCTCACCAAAAGCAACTAATGCTTATGGGGGAGAAGAGAGGAAGAACAAAGTAGGAGAAACACCAAGAACTCCAAGATCAAGATCTACTAGTTTCCCCTCACTTAGAGGAGAGATGGATTGGTAGAATTGTAAATCTAGATCTCCTCTCACTTTTCCCTCAAAGATATGCAAGAATCATGGGAGGAATTGAGAAGGGGCAAGCTTTTCAAAGGTCAACAATGGAGGAGAGAGAGGGGGAAAATGTGCTTGCTGCAGGAGGAAGAAGGGGAGGGGTATTTATAGCCCCTCCCGAAATAGAGGCGTTGCAGCCACTAAAGTCAGAACATGCGGTGCCTGACCTGGTGCCAGAGCCGGTACCAGACCCGGTGCCCGATCCAGTGCCAGATCCGGAATTAAGACCGGATTTAGGAAAATGCTACTGGAATCGCCCGAAAGCGCCCGGTGCTTACCCGGAATTATTTCCGGACTGACCCGGTGCCAGACTCGGTGTAAATTCTGGAATGACCCGGAATAACAGGTTTTGGACAGAAATAGCAAAACGAAAACTGCGATAACTTTTTCATCCGGACTCCGATTTCGATGATCTTGGGCTCGTTGGAATCGCAGCGAAGAGCTCTTCAAGATCATGTAGAGAAACATCATAGTCCATCATGTGAGGAGGGAGCCACAAGGAGAGAGTTTGACCTCTCTTAGAAAAAGCAAACCGACAAAACCTCCAACATCAAAAACGCAACAAGATATGCATACGAAATCCGTTTTTGATGAACTAGAGTTTGGTCTGGAGATGAACACAAGATCTAAATTTTCACATGAATAAAAGCCAAATAAGAACCAAGAAAGATGATATGCTAAGTATGCAAAGGTTTGAGCTCTCCACAAAGATGCGATCAAGTTACTCACTTGAGAGCCCCTCTTGATAGTACGCCGTCTATCATATAACCCGGTCTCCCACTAACACCATGAGACCGGTAAAATAGAAACCCTATCAAGATCATATCTTTGCCTTGCGCATTCCACTTGAGCTAGATGATGACGATATTGACTCTCTCAAGTTGGAACACCTTTCTTGATTGTGCTTGCTAGCACATGCTTGATGAAGACTTCTCCAAATACTCCCTCATACACCATTATGGGAGAGCCTTGCTAAGCTGCGTCTTTATGAATCCACTTGCACTTTATCTTCTTCTCTTGATATAGATGATGGCTTGGAGATAAACATGATCAATCTTCTTTTCCAAGCCATGCTTACAATAAGCTCAACTCTCGATGACCATTCTTCATATAAACCTTTGGATAGAACCTTGGTCATCATATAATCTTCTAGAGTCCAACGCATGAACTCCAATCTTTTCATGGACAAGATCTATAAAGATATCTCAATGCAAACATTAGTCCATAGAGATTGTCATTAATTACCAAAACCACACATGAGGGCACATGCACTTTCAATCTCCCCCATTTTGGTAATTGATGACAATCTCTTTTGAGAGGGTTTATAATATGGAAATTAACGAACAAGAACCAATTGTACTAACATCAAATACTACAAAAGTATGTGATGTTAGTCCAAAACATATATAGAGCAAACTCCCCCACAATCTATGCACGTGTGTATGAACATGAATTCATTGCATATATTGTCAACCATTACCGGTGGTGGAGTTTCCACTATATACAAAACCAAGCAACGAATGCAAAGGCAAGAAAGGCAAATACATAAGAACCAATCAAAGTACAAAGCCGAATTCCATAAACCCTCCAAAACTTCTCCCCCATTGGCAACAATTGCCGAAATGGGCAAAGATTCGGAAGGCCAACATAGTGAGAGTTCCTCCCAAGTTTAACTTTTCTCATAAAATGAGTAGAATCAATGGACATTTCCATTGATCAATAATAGGAGGAAATCAAATTATATTGAGAATCCAAAGATTGCAACTAAATAGCAAAGGGAAAGATACCTCAACAAAAGAGGCAAGCAATCAAAGGATCTGAAACATCATTGGAGACAAGAAGATATTATGATAAGATCAACCAAGTGTTCTAAAAATCAAGAGAGAGCTCCCCAAGGTACGTGCACAATGTAGGATTTGCATTTTAATATGGTGTGCACAACATGGAATCCTCACTCCCTTCTAGATAATTTTGAACACAAATAAGTGCAAGAAAGCATAGATGGAAATTGAAGCAAAGCAACTAGGTCCACAAGCTTATTAAGATGCAAAAAGGGATATCAAATGAAAACCAAAGCTTGTGCCTTTTAGGAACCACCAAAGAATCAAAAGCAATAAAAGGTGGTCACTAACAAAATGGAATACCAAATAAAGATGTAACTACTCTCATGTGTATAAGTTTCTAAGTAGACATCAATCATAAAGATATAAGTCCACAAAGAAACATGCACACACAAAATAGATACTATGGTGAAGAACATGATATCCAAGTGGAAGTCATATATATACCAATAAGATCATTGCTTAAAAGCATAGCACAAAGCTCAATTTTATCTTAGAAGGATATAGATGAACTTCCACACAATCTCATCATAGCATCAAAAATATCCACAAGGGAAAAAAGATAGATGGGATGCTCCGAGAAAGATAACAAGTATCACAAAGGGCAAATGAATTTGCAAATTCATCAATATTGCATATGAGAGACTTTGAGAAGAAATGCTAGATTAACATATTTGGGATTGGTGAATCAATAAAATGATTATGTATATTCCCCTTGATATGTAATCATCCCGGCTTGCTCACATTTGCAATAAAGATGTTTTGATAAAGGCTTTGCAAGAACATATCAATTGCGACTAAAGGGATTCATGCCAAGATACAACCTACACAAGGTTGAAAGCTAGTAAAGTATGCATGAGGTAGATACTTGTTACCGAGATAGCATTGGTGATGTAGAAGATAAGAGTTCATGATCATCCGAGCTTGGCTCCAATAAGCACATGGTGATAACACCTTCCTTGTAAATGAGACAAGCTTCCAATGCATCTCCAATGTACCTAAAACAAATTCAAGTACAAAATGGTACCCAAACTCATTGGGTCCAAAGTAGTTAGAGCAACTACAATACATAGGACAAACTCCACATAAATATGTGCATATTGATATGAAATTGAATTTCATGCACATCTTAGCCATTTAGGATTTGATGGAGTTTATCCTATATATTGGATCAACGAAAGTAAGCATGCCATAAGATATACATATAGTAAATATGCATGCACAAGACTTTCAAGAACCAAACGGGATACAATTTGGACAAAACACCAATTAAACCAAGAAAGCACACACAAGTGTGACAAGAAAAAGAATTGTCCAAATTATATCAAAAACTCAAATCAACACATGATTGAAGATACCACTTTGAAAAGATACCAAACGAAAGTAAGATACCAAATAATGAAAATACCATCAAGGAATAAACCAAACCCTCTACACTTCTAATGATGGCACAAAGTACCAAGACGAGAAATGTTTGTCTTCCAAAGAGACACGTCATCGGGATCAAATGTCAATTGAAGACAACTAATGTTCAAAAACAGATAGGATAGCTCCCCCAAGATTTGTGCATTATTTATGATCTTGCATTTGAATAAAAATGCACACAAATGGGATCATCATTCTCCATATAAATTATTCAAACACTAGTCACGTTCAAGAAAAGCAATAAGATACAATACCAAATTAAAGAACAGTGTTCTACTCAATAGGATAGCTTCCCCAACAATTGTGCATTATCTAGAAATATGACTTTGAAAGCAAATGCACTAGAATGGGATCATTGCTTTTCCTAAAACAAGAAAGCACAAAAAAAATTGAGTAGAGCAAAAGGATCCAAAATATACAAGGAAGACAAGAGGAGTTAGATAAACAAAATCCTTGGCAATAAAAAAGGCAATTCAAAGCAAGAGCCAAAGTGAAGATGGTCCACAAATTCCACCACAAATATGAGTATCACTTGTCATGGACAAGGAGTATATAGAGATATTTCTTGGTGGTATATAGGAATGATATTGAAGACCAATTTCACAATAAATAAGCATATGGCAAAAGATAAGATTTAAAGGCCAAAGCTTAAATAGATAGATATTCTTGATAGCTTCAAGTTTTCACGCGATCATGCAAAGCCACTACAAAGAGTAGCTTGAAGCAACTGATTTCCCAAAAGGATATGCGAACATATTTGGGGAAAACCGTACCAAGAATGTCCATCACAAACAAGATCCAAAAGAGTGAGAAAATAAAATCATTTAAGCCAAAAGGAAACTTGTTTGAGAAACATACCACAAAGGAATAAGATAATGAAGAATATCAATTATAGGTGGCAATACCTCATATGTTCACATTTTCTAGGCTTGTAATATGCACATAGCTTATTACTCCACCATAATGTGATAATCAAAAAAAAAATTAAAACATGAGGCAAACAAAACCAACTAGAGATAATTAATGGACATTATAGAATTTGAATTTCTCATGAGAATGACATACCACATAGAGAGTAGATAATATTGATATATCAACACTAAGTGGTATTCATCATGTATACACATTTTAGGAGGGTGAAGTGCACGAAGCATATTACTCCCCCAAAATGGGATAGTCCATTAATCTCTCAACAAGGAGAGCCAACAAGATAAGATATCAAATAAAAGCAATAAGGCTCAACACAAGTAAATGATGTGCAAACCAACATACACATACTTGATTATTCAAGATAAGTAAGTAGAGAGCACAACACATACAAACACTAGCAAGGTAGAAAACCTAACACATGCAAGGGTGCAAGCAACTTTCAATGTATATATGATTTAAATAAAAGTTACCGCAAGGAGGAACATTGGATATGAGATAGAATAATATAATCCAAATGACTTGGCTTGAGATAATATAATTGATGAAGATCCCTTAATTCTTCATGATGTAGCCAAGTCTCCAATGCCCTCCAATAACACCTATTGATCAAGTTTTAGCTTGTTGGCCCCCAACCAAGTTGGGTCCTAAGAGGTTAGGCTCAACACAAGTAAATGATGTGCAAACCAACATACACATACTTGATTATTCAAGATAAGTAAGTAGAGAGCACAACACATACAAACACTAGCAAGGTAGAAAACCTAACACATGCAAGGGTGCAAGCAACTTTCAATGTATATATGATTTAAATAAAAGTTACCGCAAGGAGGAACATTGGATATGAGATAGAATAATATAATCCAAATGACTTGGCTTGAGATAATATAATTGATGAAGATCCCTTAATTCTTCATGATGTAGCCAAGTCTCCAATGCCCTCCAATAACACCTATTGATCAAGTTTTAGCTTGTTGGCCCCCAACCAAGTTGGGTCCTAAGAGGTTAGGCTCAACACAAGTAAATGATGTGCAAACCAACATACACATACTTGATTATTCAAGATAAGTAAGTAGAGAGCACAACACATACAAACACTAGCAAGGTACAAAACCTAACACATGCAAGGGTGCAAGCAACTTTCAATGTATATATGATTTAAATAAAAGTTACCGCAAGGAGGAACATTGGATATGAGATAGAACAATATAATCCAAATGACTTGGCTTGAGATAATATAATTGATGAAGATCCCTTAATTCTTCATGATGTAGCCAAGTCTCCAATGCCCTCCAACAACACCTATTGATCAAGTTTTAGCTTGTTGGTCCCCAACCAAGTTGGGTCCTAAGAGGTTAGTCACAATAGGCTTGGCAACCCAAATGGTTCTTTTCTTGACACCACTTTGAGTACCAACATATTTGGCAAACACATTGCCAACCTTATCCTTCCGAAGAGAATAAACATCATCAATAATAATGGGGTTGGATAAGGTACCATTAGTGCATGAAGAAGCAAAGTGACCCTTCTCACGGCATATGTAGCAACATTACTTCCTCCTTCTTCTTAGTTGGAGTCTTGACTTGAGGAGGGGTAGCTTGATTCTTCTTGGGAAGAGGCCTTGCTTTAACTTGAGGCTTCTTCCCTTGTTGCTTCTCACTAAGAGACTTCTTCTTCAAAGGGCAAGATCTAACATGGTGCCCTTCAACTTTGCACTTGAAGCAAACAATCTTGGCCGAATCTTGACTTGTTCTTGGCCCTTGTTCTTCTTGATACTTGGACTTGTTCTTATTATTGGAGTTGAATCCAAGTCCACTCTTGTCATTGGGGCGTCTTTGAACACTCAACATATTGTCAAGTGTGGACTCCCAACATGACGCTTTTCCAAGTCTTTCTTCAAAGAAGTGACTTGGGCCTTGAGCTCATTTAATTCCTCTACATGGTTAGTATCAACACAAACACTAGAGGAAGTAGAGCTTCATTGTTAGAGCAACAAGGCAAGGAAAGTAATTCATCACAAGATTAGCAATAGTATGTGATGAATTACTAGGACTAGCACATGGCAATAAAGCATTTAGAGGAAGTTGTGCCATTGTCCACATGAGGCTCACAAGATGTTACCTTTGACATAATAGCCTCATGAGCTAACTTTAGCTTAGCATAGGATGCTAGAAGATCATCATTAGAGCTAGATAGCTTTTCATGACTTTCTTCCAATTTCCTATACTTGCTAGTTAGCAACTCAAGTTGAGCCCTTAGCTCAACATTCTCCTTCAAAATAGATGCTTCACAAGAAGTGGAGTTAGTAGCACAAGCATCATCAATATTAGAAATGGAAGAAGACAACTTGGCAAGCTCATCATTTTAGATAGTTGAGTTTGGAGTTGATCATGAGACTTGATAAGGAGAGAGTGTTCACTTTCTAAAGCCTTGTGAGCTTTGTCAAGTCTCTCTATGTCCTCAATTAGTCTAGCATTGCCAACACCAAATTCAACTTTTTCCTTTTTAAGCACTTTATATTTAGCAATAGCATGATCTCTTTCCTTAATGATTTTAGCAATAATAAGATCATTTGACTCATCAAGACACAAGTCTCTCTCAAGAGAACCCTAAGCTCTTGCTCTTCCTCAAGGCATTCTCTAAGGATGCTTTTCATAGCATCCTCTCTCTCAATTTGACATTTCTCATCAAATTGAGTTTCCAAATCCTCAATGATTTCCCTACTCTTAATAGCATAACAATGATTTCACATAGAGGAGGGATAGCTTTGCTACCTTTGGGGAGAGCACCAAATACCATCTCACCCTTCTTTGTTAAGGATTCAACATCCATATGTTCTCCATAAGAATCCTCATCCACATCATCACAAGATGTAGAGGGTTCCAAAGGTGGAGACCTTTGAATCTCTAGCCATAAGGCAAAAGTGGTAATGGACAGATGATGAAGAATACTTGAAGCACCATTGGCCCATGTCTTGTTCCAACAAATGTTGATTCCTCTACATTGTTAGCCACACAAAACTAGAGGATATGGAAGAATTATTTTCATGGCAACAAGACATAGAAGCATATCATCATGAGATTTAGTTGAGCAACTATTACATGATATGCAAGGACTAGCAACACTAGCATGTAAAACATTTGGAGTGCTAGAAGTGTTTAAGTCCAAAGATAGATCATTGCAATGAGATAGAGATGAAGTATAGTCAATAGAATATTCACCATCAACAAAGCAATTTCTATCACCACTCACCATATCATTACCTTGTGACAAATCACATGTTGGTGAAGTGGAAGAAGTTGTGAACTCGTCACGGCCGGAGGTGGAGGGAGAACAATCATCCTCAATAATATTGGACACTTCATATTTATCTTGAAGCTTGGTCCAAAGCTCATGAGCGTTCCGAAAAGGCATGATTGATGCAAGAACTACATCGCTCAAAACACATATAAGACCATTAGATACAAGAGTATCGAGATAAGAGTTTTCCTCATCCTCTAAAGATAACTTTTGGGAATCCTTTGGAGGAGAAAAACCCATATCTACAATTCTCTTAAAATTTGGGTCTATGTCCCTAAGAAGGTTAAGCATGCGAATTTTCCAAACATCATAATTTGTGCCATCGAATTTAAAATGGGATTGTGCACTAATTCTCTAAACGACATCTTTACTCTCTAGGCGGTAAAGCCCAAAAAGAGAGCCCAGGCTCTGATACCAATTGAAAGGACAAGGATGTCGCCTAGAGGGGGGGGGTGAATAGGCGATTAAAACTTTTCCGGTTTAGGCTTGATAATTGCGGAATAAAACTAGGTGTTTAAATTAACAAGCCAACAACCTAAATAACTAGGCTCACCTATGTGCACCAACAACTTATGCTAAGCAAGACAAGCAACAAGGTGATAGCAAATAGAATACTTCAAGCACGAAGGCTATCACAATGTAAAGTGCATAAGTAAAGAGCTCGGGTATAGAAATAACCGAGGCACGCGGAGACGAGGATGTATTCCCGAGTTCCTCCTTTTTAGGGGAGTACGTCTCGTTGGAGAGGTGTGAGAACCACAAAGGTCAACTCAACACCACAAAGGTTTCACCTTCTTCTCCGATGAACCGCACCACAAAGGTTTGGTTCACCTTCCACTATCGGAATCCTTCGACGGAATCCGGAGCCTTTCAACAACGATCCGGGCACAACCCACAACTGGATTGGGGCTCCCGAACAGCTACAAGTGACCACAAAGTCTCAACCACCACAAAGGCGTCTAGGGTCCAAAGACCCAAGAGTAACAAGCTCACAAACTTTCAACTTCCACGAATCCTCGTGGAGAGCACAAACCGATGCACAAAGCAATGGCAAGAGCACAAGTGCTCAAATCCTTCACTCTCAAATCCACCAAAAGCAACTAATGCTTATGGGGGGAGAAGAGAGGAAGAACAAAGTAGGAGAAACACCAAGAACTCCAAGATCAAGATCTACTAATTTCCCCTCACTTAGAGGAGAGATGATTGGTGGAATTGTAGATCTAGATCTCGTCTCACTTTTCCCTCAAAGATATGCAAGAATCATGGGAGGAATTGAGAAGGGGCAAGCTTTTCAAAGGTCAACAATGGAGGAGAGAGAGGGAAAAACGTGCTTGCTGCAGAAGGAAGAAGGGGAGGGGTATTTATAGCCCCTCCCGAAATAGAGCCATTGCAGCCACTAAAGTCGTAACATCCGGTGCCAGACCCGGTGCCAGATCCGGTACCAGACCCGGTGCCCGATCCGGTGCCAGATCCGGAATTAAGACCGGATTTAGGAAAATGCTACTGGAGTCACCCGAAAGCGCCCGGTGCTTACCCGGAATTATTTCCGGACTGACCCGGTGCCAGACCCGGTGTAAATTCCGGAATGACCCGGAATAACAGGTTTTGGACAGAAATAACAAAACAAAAACTGCGATAACTTTTTCATCCGGACTCCGATTTCGATGATCTTGGGCTCGTTGGAATCACAACGAAGAGCTCTTCAAGATCATGTAGAGAAACATCATAGTCCATCATGTGAGGAGGGAGCCACAAGGAGAGAGTTTGACCTCTCTTAGAAAAAGCAAACCGGCAAAACCCCCAACATCAAAAACGCAACAAGATATGCATATGAAATCCGTTTTTGATGAACTGGAGCTTGGTATGGAGATGAACAGAAACTCTAAATTCTCACATGAATAAAAGTCAAATAAGAACCAAGAAAGTTGATATGCCAAGTATGCAAAGGTTTGAGCTTTCCACAAAGATGCGATCAAGTTACTCACTTGAGAGCCCCTCTTGATAGTACGCCGTCTATCCTATAACCCGGTCTCCCACTAACACCATGAGACCGGTAAAATAGAAACCCTATCAAGATCATATCTTTGCCTTGCACATTCCACTTGAGCTAGATGATGACGATCTTGACTCTCTCAAGTTGGAACACCTTTCTTGATTGTGCTTGCTAGCACATGCTTGATGAAGACTTCTCCAAATACTCCCCCATACACCATTATGGGAGAGCCTTACTAAGCTCCGTCTTCATGAATCCACTTGCACTTTATCTTCTTCTCTTGATATAGATGATGGCTTGGAGATAAACATGATCAATCTTCTTTTCCAAGCCATGCTTACAATAAGCTCAACTCTCGATGACCATTCTTCATATAAACCTTTGGATAGAACCTTGGTCATCATATAATCTTCTAGAGTCCAACGCATGAACTCCAATCTTTTTCATGGACAAGATCTATAAAGATATCTCAATGCAAACATTAGTCCATAGAGATTGTCATTAATTACCAAAACCACACATGAGGGCACATGCACTTTCAAGTTCCTCGACCACCTCCTCTTCCCAGATGAAATCATCCTGCTCATCCTCGAGAAGGTTTAACCTTCCCAGAAGATCCTCCACCCGATCCGATCGCGGCTTCGCCGACCTACTAGACTCGCCTTGATCGCTCATCCTTCCGCACGCGGGCGCGACCTAGGGCACAACGAGAGACTGCGAATGCCACAATCCCGGCGGGATCTGACGTGAAATCCACCGTACAACTCACGGGGGCGTGAACGCCGCCGGAGGACTGGCTAAACCCTAAAACGTGTTTAGGGAAAAAAATGAGCGTGCATAAATTAATTTCCACTTTAGTGATTAGCAGATGCAAGTGTTTGGAGGAAGGATGGCGAGTTGGCACGATGTTGCATCTCGTCGAGTTGGAGTTTGTGCAGTCGGCGAGTTTCGGTTCCTTTCAGATCGAAGTTGTTCTTTTCCGCTCAATAACTTGGACCGTGAGTTTCGCGTTGGAGATCGTCTCGTCCAAACGAGAAAAGAAAGGAAAGTTTGTTGCTGCGTGAGACCAGGAAAAAAGAGGAGATCAGATCAGTTGGCCACGTTGATTTTCATCATATAGGTATTGGAGATCGTATTGGATCGGCCCGGCCAGTATCAATCGTATTTGGTGTTTCCATACGTGGCTGCTCGGTTTTGAAAAAAGAAGAAGGAAGGATCGGAGGAAAGAAAAAAAAAACAGTTAATTGTTACGCACAATTGTTAGAAGAGGATTCGGATCGGAAATAGAAAAGGAAGGAAAAACATAAAGGAAAGGAAAACAAATTGGCTACAGATCCGAAATTTGTGATATTTGGGCTACGTGCAGGAAAGGAAATGAAAGGTTGGCACGTTTTGCATGGAAAGAAATTAAGGCAGCGGATCAGGTCGGATTGGTATGATACGTGACAAGTCTGTCCGTGGACTTTTTGCGTAAGGTGAAGAAAAAAAGAAGGAGGAGGCACAGGTTTGGAAGTTGCAGCCGCGACGTATTCAGCATATTTGGATCCATGGTGTACAGGAGTTTGTCCTGCTGCATTTCGGGTGATTTGCATGGTGCGTTTACATGTTGCAGTCCGAAGGTGTATGTCTCAATCAGGTTGGTGCTGCCAAACATGGAGGGCGCCAAGAACAAGTCTAGCTAGCCGAGAGGGAGCATGTGGTGTGGCAGGCCGGCGAAGACTTGAGGTGGAAAAAGAAAAGTGGCGAAGTTGCAGATTTGACGCCACAAGAGCTGGAGAAGACCTTCTGGCGTTGAGGACAACGCCTTTCCAAGAAGGGGAGGATGATGAGGGCATCGTCGGCATTGTGTTGGTTGACACGCTAGGACATATTTAAATGATATGTAAAAGTCTAAGGTAGTGTTAACTAGTCCTACGTGCCAAATCTAAGGCCGAACCCGCCATGGGTCAGTTTGTATCAGTCAGAGTCCAATTAGGTTTAGAAGTTCGAGTCGGTTAAGGTTTAGTTCGGTGACCCCTACCTCTTTGTCCTTTATAAACAAAGGAGGTGTCACAATATTAGGGGAGTTGAAAATTATGTGGAACTAAAAGTTCAAGGTTGCCACCGTCCCTAGGGGATCGGCGTGTAAGACGGTGTCTCGGACGTTCGTCAGTTTATCCAATAAATCGAGGCACGAAGGGTCTTGAGTTTGTCAAGAATTATAGTGCGTTTGCGATAAGGTCCTTGAATGTGTCAAGTGTTGTCGAGCTTGGTGTGAGGCGTGGTGTTCATCACCTCGTTGCTTGTCGTGGGATTCGTTCTCTAGATTCTTCAGGTTACGTGGATTGCTCCCGTGATTGGAAGAATAGTTATCCAGTGGTTCTTGCGGTGAAAGATCGGGCAAATATTCTACATCAGACCCAAATATTCTACATCAGACCCGCTATGGAGAGGTATGGAGGGATTTGTTTTCACAATCGCAAACCAACTTGACCCCCGTAGCCAATCCAATCTTTCTCTGGAGGGTTTGTTATCTTCATTGGCTCCTAGAGGGTTTAGGCACAAGACCTCAATTTTCACGGATGAGCTGGTCACTTTCCTGTGGCCCACGTGGCAAGATATTGGGACGTGTGCTGCCATTATGGAAGATTTCGGTGACATTTCGGGTTTGTGCACTAATCTGGCCAAGTGAGCAGCACATTGATCCGATGCTCCCTAAAGAACGATGAGATGGTGCGGCATGGATTATGTTGCGGTGTTCATGGGGTTTCCCGTCACTTACCTTTTTTTTTTTTTTTTTTTTTTTTTTTTTTTTTTGAGGAAAGGATCTGATATAAAACAGAGAACTCAGCACACATTACAAGCAAGTCCAGAAATAAAAGAAAATTACAACCAGACCCTGCAAACATGCACAGAGGACCCTGAGCACCCTGGAGAAACCGC
Organism: Poa pratensis; assembly: GCA_947311845.1. NCBI lineage: Eukaryota > Viridiplantae > Streptophyta > Magnoliopsida > Poales > Poaceae > Poa > Poa pratensis. The sequence continues at coordinate 25,207,103 of CAMZMU010000057.1, read as the reverse complement.
AATCAGATCCTTCGTCGCACCCAAGACGTCTAGCCAACGCCGCCGTCGCCGTACCACACCCCGCCGTGGAGAGAGCGCCGCCCCTCTTTGAAGACGACCGCAGAGCTCGTCCGCCGCCGCGCGACGGCACCTTGTCTCGATGAACACGCACGGTCACGTCGCCACTCCCACCGCACCACCTTTCTTCCCGCCGACGGAACGCCAGCCAGGCCAGCCACCACGGACCACCACCTGCCTCCAGGAGCCGCTCCCCTCGCCACCACGGCCGGCCGGAGCTGAGGCACCACCAGAGGCCACCTGCACCACCACACACAAAACGGGAACGGCAAGCTCCGCCCGCTCCCCCCCTCACCGCCACGGTCGGCCGGAGGAGCAAACGCAGAGAAGACCGCCCGACGAAGAGCCTTCACATCCTCCCCAGCGACGCAGAGGACGCCGGAACGGCGATAGGAGGGGAAGGACCTAAACCCCAACCCCGGCAGCAACACCGCCGTCTTCGCTGCCGCCGGGAGGAACACACACCTACTAGAGGACCCTATCTACACGCACAGACGATAACCGGAGCTCCCCCCCACCTCCCGGTGCCCGAACGGCGACCGAAGGTGGAGGGGAGCGGCGGGATCGCCGGCGAGAACGGGAAGCTTCGGGTCGCCCGCTGAGTCGCCTCTCTCGACTGTAGATGAGGGACACGGAGGTATTTAGCTTTCCCGTCACTTACCTTGCCATCCACTTGGGCTACAAAAGGTCACGGCCACTCGGCATTCGAGTGCCCAGCTTATGAACCGGGGTGGGCGTGCAACGCTTGTGCGTACCAACCTCGCAGCAATGTTGGTGTATCCTATGATGTCCCTTGATCTGCCATCAAAGACCCTCGACGCACTTGAGGGGATTATGTGTGGGTCCTTGTGGAAAGGAAGGAAAGACGTCAAAGGTGGACATCGCCTTGTGGCATGGGACAAAGTGGCCTCTCTAAAATTCATGGGGGTGATTAGGGTGCCAAACCTAAAGTTGCTCAAATCTAGACCCGAGCAAGCCACGGGCAGAGATGGACGTAGTGTCGCGTCAATCTATGGTCATCTTTGAGGTTATAAACATTGGCAATGGCAAGAACACCCTATTATGTACAGATCGGTTGTTGCACGGTAAAATGATCAATGACATTGCACCAAACCTCACGGGGTCATGGCCAAGCGAATTTCTCAACTCACAGTGAAAGAATGGAGAACGTGGATTAGAACTGTGGACCCAGCCTATTGAGGCCGTTCGAGAGTTCCTCTCCATAAAGGAAGTGTGGCAGGGCACCTTGGTCTGGACAGGTAACCCTCTGCACTCAAGTGGACGAGACCATCCACCGTCACACGAGGTTTGGGCTTAGTTCTCGCCAATGGCAGAGGATGGATTGGATGCCCGACATCGACACCCAACTTGTGTATTGGTGTACGTTCAGTATGGTTTCACAGCATGGATCACGATGATGCTTTGGAGACATCATAATGATGTGGTCTTCACACATCCATTATTATTTGTTCAAGTTTATGTGTTGCTTAAATTGCAGTTCTTGTTAATCTTATCAAATAAGATCGACTACTCAGTCAATTTCGAAAAAAAACATTGACTACTCAGTCTCTAGGAGGATTCTTATGATTAATTTTTTGTCGGCCTAAAATCAAAAAAAAATCTACATTTAATATTTCATTCATAGTACTCTCATTTATTACAACTAAAAATATATCACGGGCGAAGGGAGTACTATTATTTTTTCTCAAAAATCAGGAGGACACTAGGAACATGGCAGCACCAGAAGATAAATACAAATTATGCTCTCCAGCCTTTAGAAATGGACAGATTCACAACGTTGCAGCTAACATTGCAATTTCAAATATAAATTCAGATTCAAACAGCGCTAACACTTCCAAACGAAGTGCACAAAATACACAGCAAGTACAAGATTACTGTAACACCACGTGAAACGGCATATCAAAATTAACTGGATACTCACATATTTGCACTAATAGTTTGTAGTTCAAATCAAAGATCCCAATACAACTATAACTTCCTATAGTAATGACAAGCGAACACTGGTCTTATTCGCAATAAAAATTGCGATTCACTCCGTACCAATATGTAAGGCTAGTTTAGCTCATCAAAACGTCTTATATAAAATGGCAGAGGAAGTAGCATTTAGTTACAGATTGATTTCAGAGAAACTACTGTATTTTACAGTATACAGGTCTCATAAACAGGTCAAACACAAATGACACATAAAATGAAAACAAGAATGCATTTGACTAATAAATTGACGCAAAATGAGATGTTGGCTAGGATGCCCACCATAACCTGAAGAAGGCCAAAGAATTGACGCAAAATGAGATGTTGGCTAGGATGCCCACCATAACCTGAAGAAGGCCAAAGAGCTCAGGCATCCTGGCAACTAATGATGTAGGCAACAGGGAAAAAGAGGAAACCAAACTATATGTTGGAAACCTCAGCAAAGTTGCCTCAAAACCCACATGAACACACTTAACTTAAGGTAACAAAAGGTGCTGCAGAGCACCATAAGTTCTCAAAGCTTGAAATCCCCTAGTAAATAAATGCTGGCAAGGACGCCTTCCATTAACCAAATAAGATCAATGAGCTCAGGCGACCACGACAAATGATATAGGCAACAAGGAAAAAGAGGAAACCAAACTGAATATTGGTAACCTCGGCAAAGTTGCCTCACAAAATTGCAATGACGAGATCTAGTAACAAACCACAAGAGGAACTCAAAATACGTAGGCAGAGTTTGGAACCATAACACACACTAGCAAGAAAACATATGTTGGCAAGTATGCATACCATGAACCTAAGAAGGTCAATGAGCTTGAGCAAAAAAATGCCAAATGCTATAGGCAACAGGGAAAAAGAGGAAACCAAACTATATCTTGGTAGCCTCGGCAAAGTTGCCCCACAAAACAATGAGAATATGAGATTATGAGCAAAAAAACATTATTTGTAAATTTGTGAGGCGACTAATACAAAGTGTAATATATTTAGTTATTTCAGAAGTGTTGGCATGGATGCTCATCCATTAAACCATCAGGTTAATGGAACTGTTCAAACATCAAAAGCAAGCACAATATTGGCAACAGGGAAAAAGAGGGAACCAAATTAACTGTTGGTAACCTCGGCAAAGTTGCCCTCCTAACTACAAAAACCTTCATAAGCACCTCTTACAAAAAAAACTCAAAATATCACTATTAGGGTATGCCACAAAGATAACTAGATAATAAACATTTAGATATCAAATCAAATTGCACATATCAACGAAACTAGCACATGTATGGAATAATACATTACAGGAAAACATTATCCTATAATATTATCATCCTTAATTGGCAATTAGCTAACTAAATTGTTTAATTAACCAAATAAAAAAGACATTTGGGTGAATGAAAACTACAAGAAAAAGACAAGTTGATGTACCGATATCAGGTATTCAGGTGACAAGAAAAGTACAAAGATAAACAAGGGTTGTCAGGCCTAGAAAGGCTACTGCATAGAACCACTAACTAGAATTGAGAAAAATAGGTTTCTTATAGATACTATTCATCTGAACTAGCAATACTTCATACTGGATGCGCTTACGGATTATGGACAAGTTGATTTAGATCACATGAACAAGTTTGGTCTTGTAGCCTTGAAAGTCGTTTTAAGCTTCCTGGTTGGGGGCCGGACCTTCTGGTAGACCAGCGGGAACCTGATGTCTGACTTGTGAAACTGCTTTGTGTTATCACGCTTGCAGATGCTGAAGTGGACAGTGGCAGTCTTGATGATCTGAATGCAGGGGGATCTGACACGGTGGCGAGAAGCCATCTCTGTGTACATCTGCTCAACTGCACCATTGAGGGTGGTGTCACGGTACTCCTTGTACATGTTGTGGTATCCAGTTCTGCTTTGGTAACGCAACCAGATACCGAAGTTCTTGATTGTTGTGGGGTTCTTCTCAAAAATCTACATGAACAACACGTAACACTATGAGCCAAATAGATACTAAACTGCAAGTAAACAGTAGAGTTCAGCATCAAATAAAATAGAAACCATCTCTTAAATATCTGCAGTCACAACCTAAAATGTAATCCAATAAAGATGCATAATTAAGACATCAGAGCCTTTGAGCAGACAACAGCAATTCATCACAACTACTGATAGACTATGGCCATCAGCCCATCACGTCCATACCAACTAAATCAAAGGGCCCAAATCATAACATGATAACTTACTAGTAACATATAAGCATCTTACTTGTGTTAAGAATGTATAGACATAAAACACATAGAGTTGACTATGATACATCTCCCAACCAAGTTCACGGTCCCAACAATCATTGATGGTATAGTATCATCCCAATAGTACATTCTTGTGAACGAGCAAACCAAAATGACTGAGAAGAAAGCTCACCTCGTTGAAGGCGAGGATCTAGCCATTGCTCTTCTTCACCTTCTTCAGCTTTCGGAGGAAGTACCTGCACATCAAAAAAGACAAACTCCAATCAGCCACCTCCCAAGATCTAACGCAAGCTTCGAATCGTGTGGCATTCTCATTAGAATTCTGAATTCGAATACAATCCTCACCAGAACTTGGACTTGGCTCGGACCTCGTTGGTCGCCCAGAGCTTCATGCGGTAGATCTTGGGCTGCTCCTCGGTCGGCGTCGGAAGGCCCCTCCCGACAACCTGGTACTGGTGGAACTGCAAAAGCGCAAACATCAAATGAACCGTCAGTTCAGATACCACAGTTCGATATAAGCTCAATGGTAGCAGTGCACAAGTAAGGTGAGCTCACCCTGAACGCGACCATCCTCGCCGGAGTTGCCGAGACCGCTGTGCCGGGGGAGGCGGCCGGGATTGCTGCTGTGCGATGCTCTGGCGGCGGCGGCACGGGAAAGGATTAAGGGGTTAGGGGACTTTATAGATTTAGCAGCGTGTCATGAGGCCGATGATGATGTGTAAAACCCTAGAGGGCCGGGAACAGAATGGGCTAGGTTTATCACCGAAATCCCAAAGGCCCATGTTGTGACTTTCCGTTCTATTATCCCGGCCTTTCACTTGATTAAATGGAAGTGATAAACAAGTTTCACCACAGCCCCGGCTTTGATTCAACTAAAAAAAACAGCCCTGGTTTTTTTAAACTGAAAGCAGCCCTGGTTTTGATTGATTTGATTGCAGTGTTGAAAACTTTGCATTCGGATTTTTTTTAGAGAATATGGCACACTATTAATCACACAACATCAAATACAAAGACTCTCCATGTAGAAATTGAGGGCAAACATAGGGCAATTCGGAATTGAGATTGAAACTGATGCCCAGTTAGTCATTCCCGCCAGGCACCTAACTTCTTTCTGGCGGCGGGGATTGAAGAACTGAATATCCAATTCTGAACCTGGTTTTCTTACTGTACTGTCATTTCATGTAGGCGAGAAGCTAATCAGGTTGTCGATGAACTAGCTAAGATAGGATCTAATTCGATAGATCATAGATGAAGTCCCTCTTGATTGGGTGAATGTTTTGCCAGCGAGTACGGCACAGTTTGTTCAGTGCCATATGGCCAACGTCAATGAGTAATAATGCTATGCTTTACCGTTAAAAAAATTACACCCAACGCAAGCATCATGTTATCAAAAATTCAAGATAGACAGACAGATACATTACATCAATAGAAGTACAGAGAAGCGTCAGGTTTGTCCAGCTTCTGTGTTCAGTCAATTCCTAGTGGCGCCCTTCTCCCACAGCAAGCACATATCCTGAGTCGTCGATTGGCAGAATCAAAACAGCACTTCTCCCTGTTGTTGGCTGCAATTGCGAAAGACACGGCCTCCACCCTCAGTACGCTGCCGCCAAAAAACACCAAACACGGTAGGAGCTTAATATGTGCCTCAAGCATTGATCTGGAGTTCTTCGCCTGTAAACCGGCAGGAAATGCTGGCGAAAAATTAATGCAGAGACTCCAGCTCAAGAACATATACAAGGAGTACATGAGATGGGACCCGTCGTCCTGGTAGCAAAAGTAGCACGTGTTCGGAGCTGCACGAGGGCAACAATCCAAATCTGTCCTAGCATAGTTTTTTTCAAACAGCAGATGCGCCATCTAATTACGCATAGAGACCTTGTAAATCCCTTCTTCCCATCTCCCAATTCTCCATCATCCTTGGAAGCTTAAATCTTTACACATGCACATCAATTCTCTCATCTTAAAGTAGCTGCTTAGCTAACCTGAAAATAACACAATTCACTTGGTGAGTTTATTCTATTACCAAGAACATCACAATGAACTGGTACAAAATTACTGCTCTGTGACTGATTGCAAGTTGCAACAGCTTCTAACAAGATAAAACAAAGGCTTGCTAGTTGCAACTGCTGAACTTTATAGAAGTAGAAAAAGTAGTTCTGTTGATCCTAAGAGGGTGTTCCGATGAGGGCTACATTTTTTTTACAGAGTTTTGGTATTTCGTTCAAATTTAACTAAATACATAGGCTCCTCAAAGCAATACCCCTCATCCTGATATCCCATGAATCTTAAAAAAAAACTTGATCTGAAACGAGCAGAATTTCATATGCTTTATGAGCACTAGTTTGGAGCTACAAATTATACCTCCTTGACAAAGCTCATTGGCCATATCATTGTAAATTACATAAAATACTCTTGGTTCTCTAAAATACCAGTGCAATTACTTCCAGCAAAAATGATAAAATCGAATGAACATTTCGAATATGTTTGACATCCCAGGAAAGTTTCTACTAATAAATAAAGCATCACTCGAATGCCAAAACAGGTAGACCAACTTAGCTGAATAACAACTCGATTAGTATATCGATTAACAATGACATACTTTTAGATGTCAATCTAACTCGAGAAAAATAGAAGATGCAGCTCATCCTACATGTTCCTTAATTTGTTCTAAAAAAGTTACAGTTTATGTTATTTCACAAAATACTTCTACAGAAAGAAGACAGTGATACTTACGTTTCAAAACATGTTGTCTCCTCCGTGTCCGAGTGTTCCGTCGAGCAAAGCAAAAAACAAAAATACAAACAACAAGACCCAGTTCAATGACTGCAGCCATTCTTAATCCTGCAAACAGCGCAATTGAAATCACATCAAAATACATATCCTGTTCCAGAAACAGCTACAGATAAATATAGCATTCTGAAGAGAGAGAGTACCTCTTAGCTTCTGGATAAGATCTTCTATGTCTAGTGTATGTTTACTAGTAATTACATTTATATCATCTAAATGTGATACTGACAGCTCACTAACACCATTGTTCACCTCACCAGTATCATGGCTGTTTCTACATGTGTTCGGACAATGGACACCACTTTCATACTCATCGCTTCCATCACAACAATCTATGAACAAAGAAACACTGTCAATGTTTCTGCTGTTAACAAATGAAAGTCCAGTAAATAGTAAATGCAAAGTAGTATTTAAGGGCATGAAAACTATAGGTCTCCTAAAATTATCTTCATATAAGCATACCACATATGTTATCATTCACAAACGAAGAGAACAGGAGACGGGGATCATCTCCAATATTTATACAGTAAAATTTTCCTTCCGGACAAGCAGAAGTACCTGCATAATGCAAATAATGTGAATTGAAACACTAAATCAGTGAGTATCTTGGGCATTGTTGTTAGCATAAGTGAAAAGGGAAAAAAATGCTTGGCGGAGTTTTCTGAAGTGACCATTAAGTTATGTGAGACGCATGACGGGGAGTGAAACCAAAGTTGGTTTGGTGCCTCCGATCTGGGGATTTCTATTACAGAATGTGGCTCATTGTGGCGTGAGCGACGTGACCGCTCTCCTCTATCTTCTTGGTTTGTTTAGCCCGAGAATAATTCCAATGTACGTTTCAATCCCCCATCACACGGTGCATATTATTTAAGAGGCAATTATAACATTCTCTAAGGATTAGTATGACCCCAAAATTCCCTAAACTGTACCGATCTAGAGGAGCGCTGAAGTTGTGGGAAGACCGAGGTAGTTGCGACGATGTTGTTGCTCATTGGACACTGCAGGTGGCGCCCTGAAGGACGCTGGTACCTATGACGACCATCTTCTTCAAACACTGCACCAAACAGTCAAGGGACTTCGCATGGACTCCAGCGATGGCGACTCAAATCACTTGTGCGCCCCTAAACCCCTCTGTTAGTAATCAAATAGGTGTTCAAATTGCCTCAGCCTACGGGGTCTAATGAGGTACTATGCAACAATTTCTGTTAGCACAAAAACAACGATGTGGCAGCAAAACAAATAGTTTTCCTGTGCTTAATCGTGGCACTGGTTTAATGCATAAGCTCTGCTGAAGTGAAGAGGTTCAATAGCTAAAATCCCTGCAGACGACCGTTAATTCACGCATTTCTCTCTTTCCCCAGTTCGGTGAATTACAGAACTTCAGCTGGTATAACTAAATCCGCAAGACAAAAGGTCAGCTATAGTATCCAACTGCGACATTTTTCCATCAGATCTCACATTAATTAAATATACCAGATCTACACAGTTCGGTACTCCACAGTTTTGTTCAGGCAGATATCCAAGAAAGATATGGGAAAACCTGGCTCGTCCGTTCCATCGGCGCAATCGCAGTACCCGTCGTTGAGCCGGCTCTTGGGGAAGGAGCCTGAGCCGTCCTTGCAGGCGATCACCTGCGGCGCGAAGTACGCCTCGTCTGCAGGAACGATTTGGTCATGACGAGAGGAGGAAAGACATGCGGGGTCGGGCGCATACACAATTTTCTCAGTTACCATGGGGAGAAACGCCGAGAAGCGGTGGCGCGGCGGCGGCGGCGCCGGCAAGGAGGAGAGTGGCGGGAGCGGCCGAGCAGACCAGGAGACGACTTTGTTGTGGAGGAATCATCATCTGCCGTTGGATGCAACCGCTGCTGCGTTCGTTGGTCCGGATCTCAAGGAGATCGATTGGGCGCACTTCAGCTGATCCTCTTTTTTTTCTCTTCTTTTATTTTTCTGTTACTAGCTAAATGCCCGTGTGTTGCAACGGGATAATAAATACAAAGACATTCTGTATCAAAAAGTGTTGTTAAAAAACTTGGTTTGTAGTTTAGTTTGAGGTAATTGCACCGGAAGTAAAACAACTCGCTTCGGTTTAGTACATTGACTTCAAAAAACTGAATGGACAGTTCATGTATGATCTCCCTTGACGCTCGCATCACAGTCATTCCCTATGCAGGCACTTTGATCCCGGAAGTAGATCGACAGCATCACACCGGCTTAGTCATGTACCTGAGTAAAATATTCTTTTACTCCATATTGGTCTTCTCCTGCCGTTTTCACCAAGATTTAATCTCCACTTTCGAACATACTTTGTTTTAGGTTTGAATGAGATCGGCGAGGTTGTAGCTAACTGGCCACATAACGTATCTGAGAACTTCATGGTCCATGTTACCTGCAAGTTCATAGACAGCTTGCAAAGTAGCATTGGAACCACTTGTGACGTTTTTTCACAGAGAAAAATAACAATACAACAAAAATCTCATAGAATTTTGTTTTTGATTCAGCATAGAGTTAGACTGAGATTTATAGTAGAGACAATGCATTTAATCTCACAGTTGGTTGCACCTATGTCTCCAATGTTCATGTTCCTCTAAATAGCTTATGCTAAACATGTTTATCATAGCACACATCATGAAAAGGAAACTACAATAATGCACATCAGCTCTTTCTTTAGTCACTTCTTCAATCAATATAAGATACCACCGCTCAAGCGCATTCTAGAAAAATCTCTTTGTTTGGTTCAAAGCAAGAGGAAGATAAACGACGGGAGTTATAGGAGTTGTTCAATTCTTTGCTACGTCAAAACAAAATCAGTGTAATTCAAAAAAAACTAACTTGTACACTACGGAAATTTCCATTGGTTATCACAAAATTCCATGTTGGTATGGTCATCTGACTATCACTATAACCATGCACATACAAATTATACGAAAGCTAACCTGCTAGGATTTCAATCTTCAGTTTAGCCTTTTGACATTGCTAAGCTAAGAACGAACCACAGTTCGTAGACATATTCTGATCACAAGTTCAACGTTAAGCATAACAGAAGTACACATGCATGCGTTGCGTTCTCAAGAATAATGCTGCAAAAACTGCAGATGGCTCACTGGAGAATCTGCTTGCCAGCAATCATTCCCTCCCACGTACACTCACGAGTCACGACGTTTCACACAGAGAAGATCTGAAAGAGGTGGCTCTGCAATTGAATCCAACTCGTCATGCTTAACACTTTATGTTGCAAGAACGATCCAAGGAGCAGTATAATTTCCTACATTTTCTTAACATGAGTAAAACCGTCAAAAACAGTCATTTCTGCAGGAGCACTGCATGTGTTAGTATAGATAGAAAGAAAGAAACCACCGACGACCTAGGGCGACCAAAAACATTCCGAGACAAGCTACAAGGAGGTTTGCCTAGCTACAGAAAAAGGCCAACGAAGAAAGATTCCCATACCAGCCTTATGCGTCATGCAGAGTAAAAAAAACACAGTTCTCACAAAATATTGCATAGGAGATATCTTACATGAATGAATTTCTCTATGGTACTAATATCCAGTCTGTTTATAGAGGATTTTGTAGCCATCAGAGGTTTTGCCAATGCCCCACTATATCCAATCGAATGAAGGCCTCCAAAAGTAGACATTGCGAATTACAAGAAATTTCAGATATTTCAGGCTTTATCTTCTAGTATAGAGATGTAGAAGAAGAAAACAACATCACATGTGTAGTAAAATCTAGATTCACTTCGAAAGTTTTACTGAAAAAAAAATTGCCTGTTCTTTCACCTCCATCAAAAAAATGATGGATTCCTTGCACTGTCAAGGAGAACTTCAACCATCTCCGGTGCATACCTCTTCAGTGAATCATAGGTAAATGGCCCATTTGTTCGCGAGAAGCGCATGACACATTTCCTCCGATGGCGAGGTCAGCCAATAACTCAAGCATACAACTCCACATCTCATGTTGCACATAAATCCAGAATATCTGAAAAATATTTCCGTCATTGTTACTACCGGGCATAGCAAAATCCTATTGTAAGGATAATGATGACAGCAACATCTTGCAAGCAGTTCGTCCTCGTCTCTCCGCTTGTCTACACACAATAGTCAGTTCATCATTGTTGTTGCAACCTCTAGCCATCATCGTTGACTCAGTTCGTATCTGGGGAAGAAGATCTCACTTATACTTGGTTCGTTTGCAATGCTATTTACCGATGCATGAGGCATGATCAAAAAAGCTGTATTGAAACTTAAACTTAGCATATTATTGTCATTTTAAATGTCTACTCATGATAGTTAATAATTCCTGTATGCATTAGAGGACCCTCCAATTTGGACCACCGTCCATAACCGTCTGCCTAGAATAGAGTTCATGTATCTAGGCTCTTTAATCTTACAATACCTTTGGAGGAACAATAACGAAATTATAAAGTGAGGTGGGTGTCAAGAAAGATGTACCTGAAGCAATCACAAGCTTTGGGCGGAGCCTGCTTTTAGGGAGACAAGAGGTAGTGAACAGGGTATCATATAGATGAGAAGATATCTACAGATAGATCGATAGTATACTACAGTCATATCTGCAGACATATCTACTACAAACTGAGTCATGAAAAAGAGAGATTTGAATTAGACGGCTCACAATAATAATCGAATCCAAGATATGGTTCTTACCAAGGCACGAATAAATTCCGAGTTCAAAAATCTACCCCGGCTAGTTCATCACAAAAAGTAATATGGGTAGTTCCTTGGCACGCCGCCCGGGATGGTGGGGAGGCGGATTGTAGGGGTGGAACACGACGGCGCGGTTATGGCGAAGGCGGAGACGGTGCCTTCGGGGAGGAGGTGAGGGAACGGGTAGAAGTTGTTCTCGGCGTCCACCTCCATGGTCTCGTCCGATATAACAGGAAGAAGGTCAGCGGCGGCGTGGCATCGACGTCCTGTGGAAAGTACTCGAAGTTGAACTGCCGCCGGCCTCCGAGGATGAGCACGCGCCCGTCTGCAAGGATGATGTCAGTGGCGTACAACCATCGGGCGGCCAGAAGTCCCGGAGTTCGACCCAGCCGGACGTCGGCCAGAAGAGGTGTGCGATGCGGTCGCTGTTGTAGAAGCCGCTGGTCCCAATCAGTGCGATCGCATCAGAACCTTCCAAGGACGCTGGGCCGCGTTAATGAGTGTTGATTGATCGCCGCTGATCGATAACTGATGGCGGAAATTAGGGGAAGAAACCACGGAGAAAAATCCGGTGCGGGAGGTACGACAAGATGTTGGACGAAGAGACGAGCGAGAGGTTGGACGAAAATCTTGACGTACGAGAGGAACGAAATTCTTTTTTTTAGATAGGAGAGATTTTTCATTCTCTGTTTTTCGATGTAGAAAAATACGAGTCCGGGAATCTAATCAGTCTAGTAGCACATTATTTAAATATTTTAAGCTAGACCCTTCAAAAATTGTCTATGATGAAAAGGTTAATCGTGTTTACAAGTTTTTTTTGGAAAAAAAACTATGTTCACGCTCCTCTGACGTGTAATTGAAATCATTGTACTGACCCATTGCATTCTCTAGCCGCATCCATTCTCTGCTCTCCTTCGACTTCATATGTGCGGTGACCCAGCACACCACTGAATGTTGTAGTGTACAAGTCGTTGATGTAACACGCACGGAAGGACCTCTCCGCAAATATTACATCCCTCGGAGTAGTACAACAGAAACATAGTTGGTCCAAGGTGACACTATAGGATTACAAATTTACAACACTATTCAGTACAAAATCTCGAGACCCTCCTTTTATATTGAAGTAAGTCTCTTGCAAATGAAATACAGAAAGATCCAAATCGTAGTACTAAGCTGAAGATCAGCTCTAACTCTAATTCCTGATCCACTACTGATGTTGTCACAGTCCTAATCTATTCCATCTAGAATATCTTAATCCAGATTTGTACTCCTTCTTCCAATAGAAGTCGTCTCCCCCACTAATAACATGGTTGTTGTGCATGCCATCGTCAATGATGTCGTTGCTCCTTCACTGGCACTATTGTCGTCATTCTTCTGTTGGCGAAGTTACAGATGACTCCTTCAAGCTTCACCAGGTAGACTTGATTCCTTGTTGAAGTCCTCCTCGACGTCGTGATGGATAACTGGCAACTCCTCTGAGGGCTCCAAAAATCTAAGCAGGGGTCAACGGGAAAGGGTGAGCAACACGAGCGTTACTCAGCAAGTTCATAATATAGGCGATAAGGTGGTTTATGTACTAGCTACTATCTAGACCAAAAAGTCATAGATGAATATGCGGGTTTTGGAAAACCTTTCTCCAAAAGGTCAAGTTTTATTTCAGAAAACTATGCTCACAGCCTCCACGGGTCTTTAGTCATCACTTGGGATGCCTTTCCCGCAGCGTTTTGTAGTTCCTTCCGGGAACACGGATGTGACAGTCACAATTTCTTGTTGTTGACTCTGCAGAGCTGCGTAACTTTACCCATGAGAGATCAACGCCTTGTTGCACAACCGGACGATTCTTTCCCGTCCACACTCTCTTTGGTGTGGGGCCCAATCGATGATCTAAGCCATTCGTCGTGCTTCTCCAACAACCCCGCATGCCCACCCTTTTGTAGGTCTGTCCTCCCCTTTATCTTTAGGTAGACTGTTCCAGACCGAAGTCCTCCCCTATACCAAAAAGATAGATTGTTTCAGACAACCCCTACAATCCATCATAGACACCAGAAACCGTGGGAATTAAGGGATCCCACACATATGCATGTAGTCTTGCAAGATCTACAGCCTACGGAACTGGCTGTCCGTTGACATGCGAAAGGGAAAAGGTCACAAATGGCTTTACCGTCCATAGCAGATCTATGGTAAACGCGTCGATACAGCACGTAAGGATCACTGTGACATTGGTAATTAATCCTAGATGTATACTTTCCCGTACAATGGAACCTCCACCACAACATCATACCGTGGTTCCATTGCCAGCCAAACAATATATATAGCAATTCACATCATTCGAAAATAGTTTTTCTTTTTCAATGCAATGATAATAATATGGTTTTGAAAATAGTTTTTATAAAATAGTTCAGTAAGGACATGCAAGAATGAACTTGCCTGTGGTAGAAATGGCCGTTCAACCCTTCGGAATTCTAGGGTTTGCGTTAAAACCCCGAGTTCTGAAAACAGCAAGGTAATCCCGATAAGGATTACTGAAACTTTAGCAGCATGCTATTATGCATAATCATGAGATGTATCGTCACCCCAAATTCCCAAGTTATGAATTTTAAGATTTATCGAGTGTTTGGGAGTTTTTAATTATTTAAAGAGTTTGACAACAATTTTTATGAGGAATAAATTTAAAGTGATTAAATTTAAATAGTTCAATATAATTGAACTTCAAGACTTTATTTTCCTATATTATTTTATTTTAAGAAAATAGTTTTGAAAAAGAATTTCAAGTCATTTCCACTTAAGGATCCTTGAATTTTTCATCCACAAAATGTTTTTCAAAACTTTAAATAAAACTTACATAAAAATTCCTCATATTTTGTAGAGTATGTTGCATATTTTTAGTTGATTTTTGTGTATTTGAATTTGGTGTAAAAATTCATTTAAGTTTGAATATTTTTGATTGGTAAAATAGCAAAATGCCCCTGGGCCTAATGGGTTGGACCCAACCTAGTCTTGGGTCAAGGTCTGGCTCGGTCGGTCAACACCAACCGGCCCACTCTCTCTCTCCCCCCTCTCTCGACCTCACCTCTCTCTCGATCCCCTTCTCTCTCTGGCGATTCACCGCCACCGTCGCCGCCGCCACTGCTCCGGCCGCTCCGACCGCCGCCGGCCTTCTCCGTCGTTGCCTCCGCCCGACGCGGCTCCACCTTGGTCTTCGCCACCGGTTCCTTGTTGTATCGCCTCCTTGCTCTCGCCCGCACGCCCGCGGCTAACCCTAGCCGTGTCGCTCGCCTTCGGCTCGATCTCCTCCGCCGGCTCCCCATCGTTGCCGCCTCTCCGGGCTCTCACCACGACGACAACCTCACCTCGAGCCTCTGCTCCACTCCTACTCGGTCCCCAGCCCTACGGCTGCTCCACCTCTGTGCCGTCTACCTCAACCTCGACGCCGGTGGGATGGTGCCCTGGTGCAACCCCGGCGCCCCCGGTTTGATGGTGGTGAGGTGATGGTGCGGCTGTGGTGTTGCTGTCGCTGATGGGACGGCAGTGGCGCCGCCACCGCAACCTCGGCGACCCACGGCTACCTCAACTCCATGTCCTGCCTCGGCTACAACTTCTCGAGGTGAACATCTTCTGTGACCAGCTAGTGAGCTGATGAACTACTGGTCTGGTGCTCATGTGATGCTTCATTTCATCCTAGTGATAAACTTGTGTGATTGTGCTGTGCTCCTCACTGTCAGATGGTTAACTGAAGAAATATTCAGTTTCACTTGTTTATTTATGTCCATTAACTTCAGAGTGAGAATTTAGATGATTTACTCATCCAGATGATCTAGTGGATGTTTTATTAGTTCTTGGTTGTTGATAGAGATTACCAAATCATTTACTTCCATGATCTGATCATGTGATGGTGGTAATATGGTGCAAAGTGTGGATATCTATCATCTGGACAAATTTCTTAGATGAATTGATAAGAATAAATCTTATGCTTGCCTCTCCCTATGATAGTAAATATTCCTGAGG
The DNA here is from genome assembly GCA_947311845.1 of Poa pratensis. Taxonomy (NCBI): domain Eukaryota; kingdom Viridiplantae; phylum Streptophyta; class Magnoliopsida; order Poales; family Poaceae; genus Poa; species Poa pratensis. The sequence continues at coordinate 25,191,378 of CAMZMU010000057.1, read as the reverse complement.
CAATTTAAGAGTTAATGATAAGGACAAATAATTACCAAATGGATTCCTAAGCTCAAGGATGATTTTATTTTGCGAAATCAGAGAGCACATAACACTCTAAACACTAAGAAGCTGGGTTTGTTTGCCAGATCCTATATCTAGGGTGTGCACTCTTGGTAATTTGGTGTTTGGTGTGATTTTATAGGAATTTTCTTAGTTGGCTTGATCCAGATGAGCTCTTCCTTTTTCTAAAGATAAGAACATATGCTTTATTTGATTTCTTGGCTCTGCCAATGATGCAAAAGCCGAGGCATGTATTTTGATAAGAACAGATACGTGTGTGGCTTTTAACCTTTGTGATGATTCAGCATAGCAACTCTATGCAAATCTGAGAGATACACTTCTTTCTATCCTCCTAGTTGAGATCTAGTTGAAGGGTAGTTGGAATGATTTAAAGATGTATTCTTGGATAGATTTTGATGTGCTGCCCTGCTCTCCTCTCTTTCTAGCACTGTCCTGTCAATTACAGAACTTGCTAGCACTTCTCCTCTGCCTCACACACACAAAGAATTAACCTGCTGTTGTTGAGCAGCTTGGTCTTCTGGAAAATGATGATAACCTGCGTCTTGTGGCTAGCCTGCTCCTCCTCGCAGCTTGACCTATTTCCTAGTTGATCTAAAGATTGGACAATATCTGGTAGGGTTTTAGGTGTTCTTGGTGTTCTAGAGCTGTCCTAGCTGATTTGGAAATATGTTTTACTTGCTAGATTAATGGCTGGTATATTTGTGCTGCTGAGAGAAACATGTGGTGCAATTTGTAAATGATTTGGCTGCTGCAAAGAGTTTGTGGTGCGGCTGGCTGTTCATGTGTTCTTGGTAAAATGGACATATAAATGATTTAGTCCAATTTCGTTGGTCATCTTCATGTTGTGGTGTGTAGTGGTCAAATGGCTGCCAATGGTTTCTTTTATAGAGCCTTGCTATCCCTCACAAGTTGACACCTCAAGTGGTGACTCTTGCTTTACATGGGTGAGTAAGCTACTTGTTGTCATGCCCTCACATATGAGCATTACTTGGGGTTCAAGTTAACTTAGATATTTTGCTTGTGGATAACTCTCCTATGTGGCAAGCTTATCCATCCCAAGCTTGGTCTTATCTCCTTGCAAGATTTATTTTTGAGCAAGACAAGTGGCTTTAGTCACTAGATGGACTTGTGGGCTGATTTTCCTATGTGGGCTTGTGAAACTAGTGGCTTAGCAAGTTATGGGTGATGATCACGTGGGCCTTACAATTTCAGATTTGTGGGCTTTATCAATTTGCTTATTTTCTTCCTTGGTAATTAATATTATTGAAGAAACATTTCCATTTTCATGTGGGCTTTTCTTCAATAGGAATTTGACTAGATTAGAGGGAAACAAAAATGTTGCCTTGTTGACTAAAGATAATTGGATCAATTATATTTGCCTTTGACCCCTGTTGCCTTTGTTGCTTACTCAAATGGATCAATGTTGTCTTCTTATCCTTGCTGCCTATTTGCCTCTAGATGATCCAAATGATCCCAAGATGATCCATGATCTATTGTTGCCTTAGATAAAATTCCCTCTAATCACCACTTGGTATTAGGACATGTTCCTAATATCCAGTAGTCGAGTTCCAACAGCAAATTGCCTCACCCTTGTGGTGAAGGCAAACATTTTAATTAAGAAATATTTCTTTTGTTTTGGTTTATTTTTAGATGAACCTCAATTGCCTCATGTATACAAAAAGAATTTGGACACAAGAGTGATCAAGTCTTGTGTCCAAACTACTTTCTATATAACACCAAGCTTTTGAATTTCACACAATTTCTAGAGGATTTGATAAGAATAGGTACTTGATATGTGCATCCTTCTCCAGTCCAATTGGTTGCATTTCTTCCTTTCTCCCTTGTGTTCTTTGTCTTGCAGGGATTAATTTGAAAAGATTGAGAGATAAAAAGATCAAGATGAGATGAGAAGATCAAGATTTAGTTTAGGATCCTTTATTTATTTGTAATTTTCTTTTCATTTGGATAAGATATGTACTTGTTCGATTAAAATTGTAATATGAATTACTCTTTCAATTTCATTTCCGAAAATTTGTAAAGTAACACATTTGTGATTGATGTATCTTTTGTACTTGGACATTTGGACTTTGAAATTTGTAATTTTTGGATGTGTGTTCGACAAGTAATTGATAAGATGGTGAAGGGAGATGAGATACTATCCTGATGTATTGAGCTACTATATGCTCATATATGTGTGTGAATAATGGATTCAAATGATGAGTATATATTGTTGGAGATGATTGAATCTTATGTTCTATCTGAATTATATACTTGTCATATTTTGAATTGTTTTCAGGAGTGTCGAGAATTAGGAAAGGTCATGCCCAAATTTATTGTCCTCGACAAGATGATCCTAAGTTCTACTTAATTGTTATAAAGATCATGTCGAAGTTTATCGCACTCAACGCGATGATCTAAACCCTAACTCATCGAGTTAAGAGAAACGCCGATCACTTTGCATCGTTTAATTTAACGCGCCAAAATTTCCTGCATTTTCAGATGCATGCTATGCAAATGCGCAAATCATATTTCTACCCTTCCGACTCTCTAAACTGTGGGGTGTTACAATATGTAGCCCAAACCAAGAACCGACATTCAAGACGCACCGATTGGTCCAATGACAAGAGCGCGAACCAAAGCCATCAACAGAAGGTGATTTCGCTCCCATCCATATATGACTTTGATCTCGACATGAATGGTTCGCTAACTCAAGCTCGTATGCTATGTGTGCTGAGGTACGAACCACACAAAGATACCCAAGGAGATTCTGGACGATGACCAAGAGAATGGACAAGATGATGAAGAAGAGGGAATACTCCAAGGGAGCGGTACTACCGCCAAGAAACTGCAGTACTACCGCCCTGCCCTTAGGTGCCCGAGCTGATGAACGAGAAGGAGGACACGCACCAGGGCGCAGTACTACCGCTAGGCTTCGGCGGTACTACCGGCCCTACTGTCGGTCCAATTACCGAACCACGCACAAATGCTACAGGTGTCCCCCTGGATCAATCCGGAAGTAGGCTAGTAATACTATAATTACATTACTACCGGCCCGCAAGTCAGCCGAGCCTGCGCGTGCCTGTTGGCCGGTACTACCATCCCTGCGCGTCCATGTGTGCTGAAATGGCGCCCTTGAGCCATGTAATATTATCCACTTACTTACCCATTCGAACCTAGACTATAAATAACCCTTTTCCCGTTCAGACATAGGGTTAGATTAAGATTAGGCTTGAGTTGAGTTTTGCTCCCTTTCCCATGATGGGCTATCAACAAAGGGCTCATATGGAGATGATGTATCCCTTGTAGTACGTACTCTATATGTGATTCAAGTAGGGCTATCCAATCTTCCGTGCACAAGGTTCTATTCGTTCGGTGGACCGGTCGGTTTGGGAAAAGAGTTTAATCAACAGTAAGATTGGTTTTGGTTCATGAGATCCGAGACTTCTCATTGAAATTTATTGCTGGATAATCGAGGTGGATAGGTATAATTAAGCCCTACTAACTAAAATTGCACTTGTTAAACGTGTGGAACTTTAGCAAAATGTTTGTGCATTTTATTTTATAATATACTCCCTCTGTGACTAAATATAAGACGTTTTTGTAGTTCAATTAACGGAGGGAGTAGTGAGTTTGAGATGAGATGGTTAGATGTTGATGCGGAGCCTCTAAAACTAAAAGTGCCCGATATTTCGAGTAACAAGAGGTCCAAAACTTCAGATTTTGGACATTTTCGTGCACATGCAAAATTAGCAATGGAAAAAGGTGGAACCGGGAAGAACACCCACTAGCTGAATTAAAATGCCTGTGAATGATGCATGACCGATCGTCGAAGGAGCAGGCAACAAGTCCACAGGCTACGGCTGACCTGTCCCTTGGAGAACAGCAGGAGTCCTCGAAATGAAAACATCGCCAGTTCATGACCGCGACTCTTTCTGAAGGTTCCACCGCCGGGCCCCGGTGCTGCTCGATGCCTCTGCTGGCTTTATTTCGCGGCTCGCTTTCCAACATTTTTCCATTGGACTTTGTGCGCGCTTTGCCTTCCTCCCCAAGAATCCAGGCCATGTGTGTGCTCTGCTGCGCGGCGTAGAAACTGCCCACGCGGGTCGCGGGGTCTCCACTCCGTCAATGCTCCGCGAGAAAACCAGTGTGTCTTGCCGAGGAAGCCTTCACCGGGCTAAATAACACACACACCGGCGCGGGCGTACATAGCAAGTGCCACACTCACCTCACCTGCAGACAGCGTCTCTCTCGCTCGGCGCCGACCACCTTGCCACGCCCACGCCTCCCTCCAGTGCAGCGCGCGCTCCACCTGTACGCCAGGGCGCGGGCATGGACCAGTACCTGCCCCTCGACGAGGACGACTCCCTCGACATGCTCCTCTTAGACGTCCTCTGCGAGGCCTCCGCCATCGCCATGGCCGCCTCGCCCTCCTCCTCTCCCCCGCTCAAGACGCACCAAAGAGCCGTCGTCGTCGCGGCTGATCCCGCCACGAGCATTAGCGAGGGCGGCGAGACGGGCACGGCCGCGGCGGAGCGGCACTACCGCGGGGTGAGGCGGCGGCCGTGGGGGAAGTACGCGGCGGAGATCCGGGACCCGTCGAAGAACGGCGCGCGCGTGTGGCTCGGCACCTTCGGCACGGCCGAGGAGGCGGCCGCCGCATACGACCAGGCCGCGTTCCGCTGCGGGGCGCCAAGGCGCATCTCAACTTCGCCCCGGCCCTCGCCGCCGCGGAAGGGACCCGTGGCCGTGGCGGCGCTGCGGCGAATTAGGCAGAGGCCTACACGCGCGGTGGGGGCGAGGCGACTCGTGCGTCGTGCCATGCCATCCCGTGCGCGCGTTTGCTCGCCGACCTTTCCTTTAGCTTAGTGTTGTCGGTATTCCTTTCTTAGCTAGGCAATCGAGACATTGAATTCTGCAACCGTTCATGATGGATCAATTTGCGTTTAGTGATAGTATCGTGCAAATGTGAGAGTTTCTCTTTTGGTGATTTCTGTGGATATCATCATCTGTACAGTATTCTTTCTAGACTAATGTTTCGTATCTACTCCTAAATTCACAAAGTCACTGGAAAACTCTTTGAACCGGAGTAACGATGAGACGGAATCTGTCGATGGATTCAAAGGTTTTGAATAGACCATTCAGCATTCATCTAGAACTCCTGTGAAGAATCGTGAAGATAAAATATTCCAATGTGACGAGGGCAACTTGTAGACCGCAAGTCCGCAAGTACACATTTCGATATATTTTCCACGGAAGGCTCGCCGTCTCCTGGCCTGCAGTCCAGATGAGCCGAGTGAGCTCATCCATGATTCCGTCGTGCCCCCAGGATCCTCTACGGACAGAGTGTTTTTTAGCTGCTCTACGGACATAGTTGACATAAAGCAGCAAACTACCACTTCATCAATTACAAACATCACGAAACCTTCCTAAAAATTGCAGCAGCAGTGAAATTATCAACATGGCCAGATTTGAAGTTGCAGAAGCTGAAGAAATACATGATAGATGATATATTGTCCCCAGCATTCTAGACATGGAAGAATCTGTTCTGTCAAACATTCAAATTGGATGACCAAGACCCACCAGGTTCCAGTTTATGCTAATCTGACACCTGCAGCAGCTCAGCACTGAAAGTTACCTAAATGTTTGCTTTGCTCCTCCAATTGTGGACCAATCATAAATTGCAGCCAATAGAATCCGTAAAAAAAATACTCTTCAATGGAGACAATAGATGGAGAAGATGAATAGGCACACGAGAGCGACCACCCTGCCAGATGAAACACACCACTGAGATAGTCCACTCACAGATGAAACATCTATCCCCCAAGAAAGTCCACTCAGTTCTGCACCATCCGTCCGTTTTTGTCCATATAAAGCACTGTTAACGCTGCAATCGTGCTGGGGGAGTAGACATTTGATGATAATAAGCTGGAGTCGCCCAACTCCTTCACAAATAAATTACCCTGTCGCTTGATTGGTTCGTAGAGAACCTGGAGCACTCGTCCAGCTGATCCAACTTGCAGCTGACGGACTTCCTCGTTAAAAATTACCTCGCTGGCCGGTCAAAATGAGATAGCATATGATGAGGTCCAATTCAGAATGTAAAATGCCAAAACAGTATTGCTCAAAAAAATTAAAACAAATATAGCACATCCTTGGGAAAAGCAACAGAAACCAGTTTAGCAATAAACTAGCAGGGATGCCAGATGAATTTATCATATTGCGGGGACACGGTGTTTCGGGCCCGTTATGTAAATATTTTTAAATACTTTTTGAAATGTCAAAAAATTCAAACAATTTTTTTGGATATACAACCGCATATTTTATGATCGCACAAAAATTTTAGTTAAAAAATGAAATAATTTCTGGCCTGGATAAAAAAGACAAATAAATGTTTCGTCAAAATTTATTTTGGACCACCGGAATTTGTCTTTTTTACGCAGGCCACAAAAATGTCATTTTTTCACGAAACTTTTTGTGTGAACATTGAATATGCGGACGTATATCCGAATTTTTGTTTGGAATTTTCTGACATTTTGAAATGCCGTTTTTGGATAGTGGGTGCATCTACACTATCCGGGCAGCAGCGGTCGCGTTCCTTCTTCAAGGTGCTGCTTAGCACTTGACGATCCGGCGCTAGGAGCGTGGTGGTACTTCTCCGGAGGGCGCAGCGGGTGCGGGTCACCGTAATTTAGTCGCTCCGCCTATGTCTCCATTTTGGTTCTTCTTTTCTTTTCTTTGGGTGTGTGTTTGCTGCTGCCCCAGCAGGTGTGGTGTGGCGTTTGTATGCGTTGGTTGTATGGTGGTCGTTGCATTATTTATGAAGTGGGACGAAAGCCTATTTCGAGGTGCATCTACACCTGAGCCGAAGATGATTTATCATACTGCGGCACCTACTGTCTATTGATACTATCCTTGAATTAGTGTATTCATATACGAAACCTGATCAGTTATCGGTATTCTGTTAGGTATAAAACTTCCACTCCACAAGTATACCTGACAAGAAAACGGTGACAATATGTGAAGCAAAGCCTCAACCAGACAAAGTGGGCTTAGGTGCGGTGGAACATGAGCACATCCACCAGGCACGACTTTGTGTGCCACAAGCACAAAAATAGGAACACTCACCCCTATTGGGGTTTTCAAGCCAGGAGTAACTGGGTATATGTGTAATCCCTACTTAATATATGGTTGAGCACATGAACTAAATGAGCTCACTAAACATATCTTACTGGCTGCTATCAATCAAGCACTAACAGATGTGCATTTGTCTACGTGTACAACTAATACTATGTACACAAAGTTATATTGACCTAAACGAGCTGGTACTGGTTAGGACTTGGAGTGACTTAATCGGGACGTGGTCTGGCTGCAACACCAGCTTTTGAACTGGCAGGACTTCTCATTTAGTTATCTATATGTCTAGTCAGTACTGCATCAGTAGGCCAATTAGAACGCTCTCAGCAAGTTCAGTAGCTCAAATAATCACTTAATTTGGGGCTTAATTTCCATTGTACTATTGAAAAAAAAGGTATAGATTGGACATAAGTTACCTTAGTTTTGCAGCTAGTTTTTTATCTGTACAAGCTCGAAAAAGGATCTCAGGTACAATGGGAGAGTTCAAAAGAATGTTGGGCAGAGAAATAAAGTTTATCTTTTTTCTCAGGTGGATGAAACACTCGGTGATGAAATGAGCTTGGTAGGCCACCACACATGGTAGCTTTGCTAGCATTAGTTCCATGACAGCAGTTCCCGAAGTACATAGTGCTGCTTTACTAGCCTGCCGGAAAAGAAGCAACACTTTCTTAGTTCACTCACAGAATACTGAATGTACAACCAAATTGGCCGCAGGCCTGCAGCATCTAGCAAGTAACTAGATAAACAACGAAGTCTCCTTTTGACTACTAGCACAATCAGAATTGGCTGCTTTAAGTTTCACATACTATGATACTAACAATTAATCAGGATGATCCATTTTGCATTTAGCTACACTTTGCTACAAAAGGTGTAGTTGGTTTGAGATGTAACAGAGCAGCCTTAACATTACCAGTCATGAATAAATGTTTTGTCTGGAAAACAAATAATGAACAACTAGGAAATCATTTTTGTGTATAACTAAACTGATAGTCGATAGATCACACAGAATCATTTCATAAATTTTCAACAAAGAACAGACAAGCATGCGTGGAATAGTGGGGGAGAACCCACTGGATAAAGTAATCAACGGTGCTCTAGATATCTCTTCATAGTGATTTGATCCTATATTACCCAAGGACAAGATGAAAATGCTAATGCTAACTTAACCAGTCATATTTTGGGGCTATGGGGCACAAGACAGCTATAAAGGAACACACTAACATAGTAACATGAATCTTTTTTCCCGCAAAAATAAAACCATGAATATACTTTTGGAACAAATAGAAACGCATGCTTTACATATTAGCGTAGTATGGTGCTTTGAAATGTCTTCAGTTTTCACATCCACCAAATGAGTGAAAACATTATCAGCATTCAAAATGATGATATCCAAAGGGTGAATTTAGTGCATGAGAATTAGAGTCATTGAAATTTAAAAGAGAAGTGAGCTTACACTGAATGCACCATATCTTTTTTCCAGGGACCCCCCAGGTATCAGTACCACTGGAAATGGCACTGATCGAACTACATTTTCAACATAGGTCTTCACGTCCAGATGTGGAGCAACTGGGATGACTAGTGACAGTTCATTTAGTGTATGACTTAGATGTTGCGCAGTTCGCAAGAAGATTGGAAGCATACGAGCTACTTCCTGCATCCTGCTTCCAGGCAGCATGGTTAAGATTGTGGCATCTATCAAAGAAGTATTTCTCATTAGGAAAAAGACACATGCATTAATAGCACAACAGTCACATGTATATTAAGATTTTCCCTAGAGACAAATCTTGGCACAGTTACAGAGAGATGAATAAACTAGCAGCTTGTAAACCCGAACACAAAATCCAGATATGATGTATTGCTAGAATGGAATCCTTGCATTGCGTAAAACAAAATAAAATCTTGATCACGTAAATATATAAGGATAGCAGAGTTGACCATATCATCATCTCCTAGTTCTATGTAGTTTCCTTTTAGCATTACCTATTTGTTCCTTGTTTCCACCATATCGCAAATTGTAGGTCAAATTTTAAATGTCATCACAAGATAAGGATAGGTGCTAAGAGATTCGGCCTTCCATTTGCTATGCATCTCATGTAAAACAGATCTGACTATATAATGACTTAGCTGGCATTGGCAGTTGGTACTTAAGGATTGATAGTGCAAGTGTGCCAGGATTTCAACATAAGTTAATATCTACCAAAGTGGTCTGTAAATTTGAAGATGCTCTACTGGCAGACATGGATCTTTGCTGTTAGCTTTTGGTAAAAAGTATGTGGTTCTTTGTTATTCCAAGATCCATAGAAAGAGCATGCCGTCCCAGAAGTTATATTGGCAACCGAATTGTAATAACTTCCATGTTGTATGCTTCATTGATGATAAGTCATAGGAATGCATCGATCGACATATTTTTAATAGCATGTGATTAAGCAACTACAATAATCAACCAACACGTACACAAAAATCTGATAAATACGGGAGAACCACAACAACGAAGAAATGGTAGTCTTCATAACAATTACGAATCTAGTATCGTGTGCATAACGAATGACACGTTTAATTACCTGGGGACAGTCCATACTTCAGTCGAAAAGCTTCAGCACTTCGTTGATGCATGGCTTTATCAGAAGATAACTCCGGGTCCTAGGTGATTTTGGTGGACATAATGTATATAAAACTGAAATGATTAGTCTTAGTGATTCATTTATGATCTACATGATATTAGCAGTTTAGGTAGATCGGATCAAAATGCTTAGTTTGAGAAATGGAACATTTTAGTCACTTGTAGAAGACAAGACAACCTATAGTAGTTACTCCATGTCAACATCATTCTCGGCATAGCAATTGTTTATGCACAATCTCAAAAGAATGCAAGGGAACACCACTCTCTGACAACCCTCTTGAACCTTTTTCTCATATACATAATCTAGTGCTAAGCATGATCTAGCATCTAGTCTACCCCTCTAGTGTGCCCCTAATTATTCCTACCATGCTTTGAATGAGATTTTGGCTCCTCTGTTTTCTATGTCCACGCTAAGATTTGTGGCCTCCCATCCGTCCTCTACAAAAGTGAGTATGATCCCTGAGCAGGATTACTACTCCCTCCGTCCGATAATAACTGTCTCAAGTTTGTCAAAAAGTGGATGTATCTATACATGTTTTATGTCTAGATACATCCATTTTTTGACAAACTTGAGACAGTTATTATTGGACGGAGGGAGTATAAGAATTCTTTCTCCCAGTCCTAATGAATATGAGTCACCTTCTCGTTTCAAAGGAGATAGTCCTTATTATCCATCAATGACAGTGACAAGTGAACTTCGAAAATTTGATGAGATCCTACCTTGACATTACTCCTATGAAGTGGTACTGGAAATTAAATAGGTAACAGATATCAGTTTCATACAGAGATGTTTGACCATGTTGTCATTCATATGAACTGTAGATGTATCATTCACTATAGTAAGTAGAAGTTCAATATGCAACAGATCTTAATGAGACATCTGGCGAGAAGACAAACATAAAGTAACACGTGTTTGTGTGCGTGGGTGGGTTGAGCTTTGGACAGAAAATCTTCAGTTCAGTATCAGGTTGATGGCACTGATGTTAAAACAAAGCCACACAATTCAAACAACATTTTTTCTTTTAAGTAAGTCCCTACCACATTTAAGTCAGCAGCATCGTCCAATAAGGGATGACCAACATATGTAGCAGGCAACCCATTTAATCTGCAAATTTCCTCTTCAAATGGAAGGATACACAACAGATGGTCCACAAAATTGCGCAACTTCGAGAGCCTACTTTCACCACCTTTCCAGGCCCAGAATGATGGTGCAACATAATGGACATGTAGAGGGCTATCAACCTTCTTATCATATCTACCTGGACAACAGAAATACTTTACCATGTTTGCTCATGAAAACAAAATGTAAATTTGGTTGTTTGAATGAACTCATGGTATGGTAAAAAAATGCTTCCACTGAAAACCTTACCTTTTAATTGCTGCAAAAGGCGAAACGAGAACCCCTTTGAATCAACGGTAACTACAGCATGAGGCCGAAATGATATAGCAGCATCTACAGTATCCACGATCTTCCTCTGCAGAGCTAAAATGAGTATAATCTTCATTCAAGAGCATACAAACAGCAAGCAAAGCACGAGACACACCAGAGATGCACCTTGACATTATATATGTGTGGCAGCAGTTCCCACAAACCCATTATGGCAATTTCTTCAATTGGAAAAAGTGATTGCAAGCCTTCCTTGCACATTAATTCCCTGCATCGACAGAAATATGTTAATTGAGCAAGTAAATGAACAATTAAGCTTACAGCAAATGTGGGGTTTTGGATCAAATCGTATATACGGATAAGTAAATGATGAAACAACAGTGCTGAACTGATTAGCGCACGGATATTGTGAGCACACGAAAATTAACTCACTTTGTGTCCACACAGATAGAACGCAAAGAAACAGCTGGCTGCAAACATCAGCCCGATGGCATTTGACCAAGAAGTATGTGCAGACATCAACGAGATCAAACATAAGTGTCTGACAGTGATAGCTCCACAAGAATTGATCCTCCATTTTGTTTTCTTCTGATGAAGATAAAAAGAAGGATACAAAAAACAGTAACTCTGATGTTATCACATGTATTGTTTCTTCTTCTTCATTGCATCCTATTCTGAAGAGAAGAGAACTATTGTTTTCTGTCTTCTCAAGTGTGTCAGAAAAACATTTGTTCCCCAGTTTTCTTTCGTTGCTCTAAATCCTCTCCAACGCGCCTTGTAAACAGAAAGAGTGGGATAGCATCCTTAATTCTTACGGAACCGATGAATCAATCGCCTAAAGGAGAACGAGAAACTAGTATATATGAATTTAAATGATATAATATCCTGCTCCTGTCACTCAACTGTAATTGGAATCCTAACAACTAACCGGAACTTTTCCCTCTTCCTCCCCGCAGACTTGATGTTTCAAGTGTGCACAGAACTACGAGTCTACGATGGAGCCTAATCCTATGACCAGCACATAATCTGAACATGTGAACAATTTTGGAAGGGAGTGGATAAGCAATCCAGAGCTAAATCCCCCTCCCAATTTCGTGCAAGTCCAGTTACCTATTCTATGAATCATTTCTCGCAAAACAGCAACCATAAAGTCTCTACGTGAAATGAAAATTCGTAACTGTACAATGCAGCAATGCACATTGGCATGGAAAAACAACATAAAGCTCAGTGGTCTCACAGCTATTTATCAAATGTTCAATGGGATCAAAACGCAGTAACACTTTGCACAGAAAGCTGCGGAAAAAGTAGGGACGGGAGTTAAACCAGACCCGCCAACGCCGGCGAAACGGACGGGCACAGGGGAGAGCTCCCTGAGGGACGCCATGAGGCGCGAAGCGAGCGAATCGCCGGAGACCTCACCGGCGACAACGAACAGCCGAAGTTCGCCGTCCCGGGCCGCTGCGTCGAACACCCTCCCGGTGGAATAAGCGCTTGAGCGCAGCCTGGACATGTCAGGACCCTGGATGGATCTGACGAGAGAGGATCAACAGGACATGGATTTGAGAGCAATTGCATCTAAAACTAGCTAAAATGCTGGAATAAATCTAAGAGAAATTGCAGGAAAATAAGGATAAAATTTAGGGTTCATATTTCTTCGTGGTTGCAACAGGATACAATGCTTGTCTTATAAAGACACAGCCAGCTTCAAGATGTGAACAAAGGTGAAATACCGATAATACCCTTATAACTACTAAACCACTAATAGCCCAATATTACACACTTATCCCATTCCCTGACATTCCTTCCCCCTTGAGACCATTGCTCAGTAATGGATCAACAAGTTTCTACAGAAACTTTCATCCATGTTAAGAGGATTAAAATTGATCATCCAAAGAACAATTATCCTGCAGAATTAATTCATCCATATCAGGGAGGTCGAAATGTAATGAAGATGATACCAAGTTCCCAGATCTGAACATATGTCTGTGAAGATAGCAGCAAATGTTTTGCATTATAATTCTCATGGACACCTTGTTGATGGGTAAACTCCCATTGGTCATGAAGGAAGATGATGGTGTATGGATATTCAGATGAGGAGATGCCACTATATGTCATACTAGTCCAACCCTTAATCTGAATCAGCTCTGTTATGTTCATCCGCTTGCATGAAAAGAGGAGCGATACAATACCAGGATCCCATGTACAAGGTGTACTGCTCCGTGGAAACTGATAATGCAAGACAAATGAGACTAACTTGTCATTGTTCTGATCACAAGGAGATGTGATATCGTGCTTGCTGATGATCATGTTTTGCTTTTTGATATTTATCTCAGAGCTCTCATCATGGCAGTGCACGATTGCTTCATGAACACACACTATAGAGGCAGTCTGGGTGCTCTTTTCATTTGTGAGCTTGATGGATCTGTCATCATGTATAAGAGGACCGTGTTGAAATGTAAAATCTGTAGCCTCTTCACTTACTGCCTTATCTGAGGCATTGTACCCGGAAAGACACCATTCAGAACCAACACTAGTATCCTGAGGCATGTATGCTAGTTGTCCATCTCTGAACTCACTCCCATTCAGCCACATCTTAGCCATTGAAAGGAAATCCAAAGGATGCTTCTTTTTTGACACTTGCACTGCCGTGGATGCCCATAGGGATTGCATGAACAGCTTGGGAACGGAATGATTTGTCCTGCTATTACCACCGTTTGACAGGAATAGACGATACTTGCCTTTAGAACATGGAACAGCTAGAACAACTACAGTTGCTGCATTCACTTCTGTCCATCTCAAAGCATATGAACGCATGATAGCAGATTCAAAAATGGGTGCCCTTCTTGCACCAAACTGGACAGCTAGTATCTGGACCATCGCAGACTTGTAGACATATGTGCACTGAAATTTTGTAGCACCAGTAGCAGTCATAGACAGGTCATGGAATTTTGTATCTCCTGGATCCCACGGGAAAAATGATATGGAATGCCCAGTAGCAGATTGGCAAACAGATTTCTTCCAAAATAATTTTCTATCGATTTGGGGTTCCTCCTGGCCTGTTCTTCTGACATATACATCAGGAACATTTTGAAATGCAGAAACTTTGCTAGAGCATTTGAGAAGTTGTTGGCCATCCTGTTTCGCAAAGGACAAATTTTCACCACCAATCAGTTTCTCTAGACCATAGATTGTCTGCTCATCTTCGTTTTTCTGTTTCTCAATTGTGTTCTCTGGTAAAGAAATGAATTCATTCGGCCAGTTTCGATTCCCTTCATCAAACTGATCATACACTGACATTTCCTTGAACACACTAGACACATCTTGCACAGTCATTGGTGGATGCAAGTTGGGAACAAGCATCAGTGCAGAATCAGCCGTGTTGTTTGTTTTGGAGCAGAAAACTGGAGCCAAACATGCTTCGTGTGCTGCTACAGACGGTGGGGCTGTGACACCAACATTTCCTACTGCTGAAGGTGACATAGGTGAGGTAGCTTGCTCCAAAGGATAATCTTCCGGGAGCACATAGTAACTATGCTCAGAACCATCTGCTAGGAACACAGTTTTGCGACTGAGATTGTGAAAATCATACTGTTGTGGCATTTCACCAAACACCGGCAGTGCGGTGTATGCAGTAGCTGATGGCAGTGTAGATGCACTTGTCGCAAATACAGAAGCGATCGTCGGTGTAGTGACAACAGAAGATGCACCGACAGGGGAGCTTAGAGGGCTCACTGACGAGCTTGCTGCTGCACTCGATTGCTTGCCGATAGAAACTGCGAGCTGTGCGGCCATTGATGTGAGCTTCGCGAGCTGACCTTGGATAGTGTCGAAAATCTGGTCACGTTCTTGCTGCTGCAGCCGGTGGAGAGTGGCGTCTTTCGCCGGGACGCGCTCCTCTGCTACAGCTTGAACCGCTGCATCGTCCTCCATGACGAAACGGTGGTTGGTGCTGGCGTTGACCATGGAGAGGGTCTCAGAGTTGCTAGTGTTGTTTCCCATGGTGAGGTCGCGGCCTTGGCAGCTGAGGTCGGGCATCGCGGGGCGGCAGACGCCGCCGCTCTTCTTGAGCGGGAAAGTCGCCCCGCCGCTGTTCTCTGGTGTGCAGGGGACCTCTTGTGTGTGCAGTTCCAACGCAGTGCGGCCGGCGAGAGCAGAGCCACTGGTCAACCTGCTCGCTGGGAGTGTAGGGAGGATGGGCGAGGTGGGTTGTGGAGCCGGTTGGACGAGAAGATGGTCGCCGGTGGGTGGGAAGTGGTGGTGGAGGTCGACATGGATTTGGGTGGCGGCGGGTGCTGGCTGATTTCGGTCGATTTTGGTGGTAATTGGGGCGTGAAAGGTGGGGGCGGGCGCGTACGCGGAATCGGGAGGGAATCCGAAGGGGAACGAACCCAAAGCTGGTGTAGCGGGGGTGGCGGGGTCGTACGTCTGGACGGGGGAGAGGCCCGTAGCGGCCATGTGTGATGAGGCGGGAGGCGGGTAGGGGTAGCTGTTGGGGAAAGGGGGTGGACAGCAGCAGCCATGGATTTGGGTGTGGTGTGGGGAATCCGGCGGCGGCAGCGCTTGAACTTGAGAGTACTGGAAGGTGAAGGTATAAGGGTAGTGGTAGGTGGCGGTGGAGGGAAGGCTGGGGGCGCACGGCGGAGCGTGGAAGCATTCCGGTGGGGCGGGTGTTGGCGCGTACGGTGGGAAGAACCCGAAGGGTAAAGGTGAGAGCGAGGCCGCCATGGATGCGCTGCTATGGATCGGAAGAGAAGAAGAGGAAGAAGCCGCCGGGGAAGCTTCAGCATTTCTAGTGGTCTCTCCGAGTAATGGCGGCACCAACGACACTATTTATAATGAACATGTTGGGCAACTGGTCAGCATTACAGGTGATTTCTCCTTGCATGATAAAACTGACATATGGTCCCAATCTGAACATCAGTTCATTGTGCTTCAAGGAGTATTTGAGGAAGTTATGCTAGATATACCACCAGCTAAACCTCCCGATAGTAAGCAATTATCAGCTATACAAGCTATACAGGGAAATTGTTTAATACTTGAAGCCATGCCATCTTTGCAAAGAGGTGCTTTCAGTCTTGGGAATTTCGCTACATCAGCTCTCTGGTGCCCTACAACTCACGCTGGAGATAAAATATCTTGGGGCCTGAATACTGCAGCTAACTCGCAAAATGTGTTGCCCTGCATATCAGTTAGTGACACTGAACATATATGCCTCTTTGTGAAGCTCTCGCCATGGACTATCCTTTCAGCTCAGCATTTTATTGATTCATCTATGAAAAAGGGCAGTATTTTTTCAGCTGAGTGCACCTTGCCTTGGAATCCATGGTATGCAATATTGCTTCTCCACCATTGTTTATGGGAATTACCAATCAGTGGCACACAACGTGTGCAATGGGATCCTGGAGCTAAAGTGTCCTTATACTGCTGGTTGGATGTTTTGACAGCATGGAGTGAAAATGATAAGCCATTGTCTTGCACACATAGTATGGCAGCTTTGCAAACTCAGTCAGTAGGTAATATTGCTTCTTATGTGTGGAACCCTGGTACTATGCTACTCTGGTACATGTCCAAAGGGTCGTTACTGTTCACTGAAGAAAAAGAAATGGGTGGACTGATTCCTAAACAATGGAGCTTATGGTTCAATACTATGCATTATTGCCAGATTTTTCAGAAATGCAATGCATTGTGTTGTCAGCAGTATTCACATCAAGACATAAAATTATGTGGAATTCCTCTTTGGCTGATCAATTTTCGAGTTCCTTAACAAAGGATGAAAGTTTCTGAAAAAACTTGCTTATCCATTGCTGGGCAATGGTCTCAAGGGGAAGGAATGTCAGGGAATGGGAGTAGTATGTAACTAGTGGTTTAGTAGCTATAAGGGTAGTATTGGTATTTCACCCATGTGGTCATCGTGTAGCTGGCTAGGTCTTTATAAGACTAGCATTGTATCGTTGTTGAATCAATCAAGAAATCAAATATCAAATTTATCTCCCAGTTCTTACTTTCCTGCAAATTATCTTAGATTTAATTCCTGCAATTTAGTCCCTTTTATCTACAATTTGCCTCAGTTTACTATTATCCTTGATCTTCGTCATGTCAAATCCATTAGGATCCTGACAGGACAGCAGCCCTCGCTGGCGCACGGCGGCAGGGATCCATCTTGACAGCATCACCCAGAGAGGAGGAGAGCGGCGCGGCGGAAGAGAAACAGGGGAGGGCAAAGCAAGGGTTAGAAAAATGAAAACCTCCCCGGGGTTCAGAATTTTCCGGATGTTGCAGACTTCTTGGGAAATGCCAGTTTGAATTATTTGGCTACAAAAAAATTCAGAAGAAAATATCCGGCGGATTTGGAGCGGTGTTTTGCCTCCCGAATTCTATTGATCTCGATATTTTAAAAAATAAAATAAAATAACATTTTAAAGTTTCAAAAAATTCTAAATAAAATTATGTGGATACAGGCACATGTTATCTACAATTTTGTGCTAGATAATACGACCTCCGTTCCTAATTAGTTTTAACTTTTGTCCACATTTACATGTGTCTACATGTATTTTAACATGTCTTAGTGTGTATGTTTACTCATTTGGGTCCGTACTTAGTCAATATGTGAGAGATCTAAAACATCTTATATTTAGAAACAGATGGAGTCCGTTGTATTTAGACTACACAGAAATTATACAATTGTGGTTCTGAACTTATTTTTTCTTCCAACATTCATCCTTTTTATGCAGATCACATATGAAAAGATATTTTGTCAGAAAGTTGTTCATATATACTAAATATGTCTGTGCACTTTTATGTTTTTTTTCCAGATTTTTTGAAGACCTAAAAATTAAGTTTTTGAATAAAAGAAAAAGAGATCACGGGAGCTCAAGAGCTACCCATGATTTTTGGTGGATTCGAGAAGTCTGTCTATTTTCCCCCCTGAAATGTCCATTTTGATAACTTTTAGGAAAATATGGCTCATGCGAAAACTTGCAACGACCACTCAGAGTTCCGTCAAGTATGAAGTGCAAGTACAATACTTCAATAGAATTGTTCATTTTCTTAATTTAATATTGTCACGTGACAACATGACTTTTTGTCTACTCTCGAAAAATGGACTATATGGTGTACAATTCATAGTAAATTAATTGAATCACTTGTTCGATCTAAGTAAAATCCCATACAAAAACAAGCATAACTACAATTTTTTCAATCTGTGTCAACAAATCCTACTCCCTACGGTCCTTATTAAGTGTCGGGGAATTTGAACATACAAAGCACAATTTCGTAGCTATAGCAGCGTCACTTTTTGTGTACCAAAGGGAGTATGATTTATGCCTATTTGTATGGGATCTGCTTGCGGGTTTTGAAATATAATAATCAGAATTCAGAAAAAGTTAGTGACTGACATGTTATTTTCTTAATCATAATCAAGTAGTAAGTAAATAAACATTAATCGGGCAAACATAATTATTCAGAATTTACCACGCACTGAAATTCAACAGATAAATTTTGTTTAACAACCAAACCTAAACTGGGTGGCACATACAGCACAACATTTTGGAGCCATGGCGTGCGAGGGCAAGTGACCACACGTACAGGGGCCCGTCAGCCCGTCAGACCCGACCAAGCAAAACCCTCGAGTGGCTTGCGTCGACCTGTGCTTCGACCTGACCGCGCAAAATCTCGCACCACCCCTCCGCCGCCGCCACGAACGCCATGGCCGCAGCGCTCTTGCTCCGCGGCCTCCGCTCGTCGGCGACCCGGGCACGCCGCGCCTTCCCCTCACCGGCCTCGACCCCGCCGCTGTTCGCCTCCTCCCTCACCCACCGCCTATACTCCTCCGCGGCCACCTCGCCCGCTTTCTCGCTGGGAGGCGTCACGGACCCGTCCCGCATCCGCAACGTGGCGGTGATTGCCCACGTCGACCACGGGAAGACCACGCTCATGGACCGGCTCCTGCGGCAGTGCGGCGCCGACATCCCCCACGAGCGCGCCATGGACAACATCAGCCTCGAGCGCGAGCGCGGCATCACCATCTCCTCCAAGGTAACCCTCTCCTATTCGCATAAGAATTCATTCATGCTGAGCGTTTCGTAGATCAATTTGCGTGCATCAGATGAGGGGATATAAGTATATAACACAGGCAGACAGACATAGGAGAAGGACTAAGATCTGGTTCAAAGGCCATTTCTCAGTTCGAGATTTTGCTGCATTTCGTGACTAAGACGTAGGCTGGCGACCGTGCATTCCTGAACGACACCTTGTGTGCATTTATCTATGAATTCGAATTAGTGGGAGGATCGATGTCACGTCAGGTTCAACAACTGGCTAGAGCTCGTAGTCTGTGCTCAGTGACCCACTGATTACTCCCTGGCAGTCAGTTTCAAAAACTGGCTAGAGCTCATAGTCTGTGCTTAGTGACCCACTGATTACTCCCTGGCAGTTCTACGAACTTCTCATGCTTGCTGCAACTAGCAGAACTGCAGAAGTAGTATTTTAGCTCAATATCTTGTTCTCACTCTTACCTGTACATTTTTCTGCACCATTTTATCAAACATCGTTGGTGCATTTCTTCAAGTAGTTTGTCTTTTTGTTGTGGGGACGAGGTTAACAACAGAGTTGGTCAGTTTTTTTGGATGATCTCTTTTCAGGAAGGCTACTTCTTGTCGGGTGTTGTGGACTACCAGCAGGAAGTCCAAACAATGGGAGATGAGGAGTCCTTTAGGCAATAGCATTGTATTAGGAAATCTTGGATGGAAGGAGTTTAATCCATTAATAGGCCCTAACTCCTAAGCATCCATTATACAAGGATGACATGATCTATGTTTTAGGAAGCAAGACAGAAACAATCCATTCTCTCTCTAGTTATTCTCTCGTCTCAACCTATGTGTACCCAGTCACTTGCAGCTACGCCCTGTCTCGCTCTCTCAGCCGCCACAACGCCCAGCCACACACATCCCACAAAGGGACCGCCGATCCGGCACCGTCCGCTAGCTCCCCGGTCGCCTGCCTGCCCACGCAGCTCGCTCTCCCAGCCTCCCGTACCAGCGCACTTCCGCAGAGCATCTCTTGCCTTGCCTTGCCGCCGCCGACGCCTTCCAGGCTCCCAAAGACCCTTCCGCACCTTCCCCGCGTAGCCTGCCGTGCTGGACGCCGCCAATCTCTCCGCTGCGTGTAGCCGCCGCCGACATCTTCCTGGGCCTCCCTATGCATATGGTAGACCTGGCAGCCTCATTCGCCACCGGCCACTTCTCGCCTGCCGCATCACTATTCGGGCAAATCGAGAAAACCCGAACCCAAATTTTCGGGTACCCGATTTATTGGGTTTTGATTTTTAAGGAGAATTTCGGGTGTCAAATCTAAAAACCCGATTTTTGGTAAACCCAACCTGAAATTTCGGGTAAACCCAAACGCCCACCCTGACACATACTAACAAGGTGCATCTTTTATCCGGAAACTCATCTTTGTAGAACCTCTCTGTTATGCCTTCTTGGTAGGGAGCAATATTGGGATAGGTGACCTCTTGAGAAGTTTGTGCGGGTGCGCTGATTACCATTTTATTCTATCGCATTTTGATTACCATGCTTGTAGAGCTAAAAACCGTTCGCATAAGTTGGGATATGTTGTCTGCAATTTTCTTCCAAACTACAGTTAGAAGGGCCCTATAACAGCAACATATGTGACAATTTTTTGTTTCCTTTTGGCTATATGTTTAGGTCACTTCTATCCCTTGGAAAGAGAATGAGCTCAACATGGTCGATACGCCTGGTCACGCTGATTTTGGTGGTGAAGTAAGCACTTTTGGTGTAATTTTATGCATATATGACTTAAATGACGATTTTGAGGTGGTGTTTGAGACGGCCATTGCTTTTCTATAGGTTGAGCGAGTTGTTGGAATGGTGGAAGGGGCGGTCTTGGTTGTTGATGCTGGGGAGGGACCTTTAGCACAAACCAAATTTGTGCTTTCGAAGGCTTTGAAGTATGGCTTGCGCCCAATCCTCCTCCTCAACAAGGTTGATAGGCCTTCAGGTCTGCTCGTTATCAGAAGTTCTGCCCATTAAACAGTACTACTCTTTTCCTATGTTAACTCAACATCATTGGAATCTAAAAGATTCAGTCACAAGTTTTTCATACAACTAGAAAGCTGGCATGTTTTTAATCCTTTTTGTCCAGCTAGCAAAGTATTTTTCTCCATATGCCAATTGCAGATGGGGTACACATGCATTATTTTTTGGCATATACATGTTCCTTGTATTTTATCTCTTGTGACTTCTTAATGCCACTCCAACAGTTTCTGAAGAAACCTGCGACGAAGTTCAGAGCTTGGTGTTTGATCTTTTTGCAAATCTGGGTGCTACAGGTGCATTTCTAGTAATTCAAGTTGGTTTGCCCAAAAGCTTTCTTTTCTTTTTTAGTGACATTGTTTTTTTTTTGCATGTTACAGAAGAACAATTAGATTTCCCAGTTCTTTACGCATCAGCTAAAGAAGGGTGGGCTTCCTTGGAATTCACCAAGTGCCCTCCTGATAGTGCAAAAAATATGTCTGCATTGCTTGATTCCATTGTTCAACATGTTCGTCCCCCGAATGCTGACCTTGAGGCTCCATTCCAAATGTTGGTTAGTATACTGAGCAAAACCAGAACAAGTTTTTTTGTTGAGATGATGGCACATTTTATATTTCCTTGTCATTCCTCAATCCATGTTTTTTTAAGGTGTATGATGGAATGACAGACTGAAGGGGGTTGCATTTATTATTCATATGAAAGTTCCACTTGAATTAGCAACTACAACATGATTTATACCTTCTTGTTTGGATAATGTATAGTTTTAGCTTTGAAAAACTAGCATAACTTGGTTTGCCCTACTAAATAGGCAGACGTCTGTGTTTATGTGGTTTATACTTAATCAGTTCTGGCTTCCCATGACAGTCACATGACTTTGGTGCCACATGCAAGGCATAGTTCTTGGCATGACTCGTACAGATTTTTTTATGATTGTTTATTTATTTTAGTTGTACCATGTTGGAAAGTAGTTGTGCATTTTAATTAGACCCAAGCAAGATCAGACCAAGCTAAGTTATAGTACATCTTGAAAAGATCCAAACTAGATAGTCTCCCACTCAGTTCGGACCAATACACCTGGTTAATCAAGGCAAGCCTGGCTGAATAAGCTAATTATGGTTTGCCAGCCCGTCTGGTACAGCCTTGAAAAGTGCTTATTTCTTGAGTCAGCTGTGCATGGGGTGATGCAGGTTAGCCCATAAGCTAACCTCGACATGGCTCAGGTAAAATCACAAGGAATGCTGTAGCAACCATGATAAGGTTGATATGCAGTAGCAACCATGATAAGGTTGATATGCACATTCACCTTCCTCTCAGCAACCATGATAATGAAGATGTGCACATTCACCATTTCTGTAAAATTGCAAGAGGGTTATCCCCTAATGTTTCTTGCTTATAAGAATGAATATGCTGAAGACATCAATACAAAAGATGGTGCTTGATATGTACTTGTTTATTTCTTTTCTGTTTGATCCTTGCTTTGTTCAAGTACCAAAAAAAAAAAAGAAAACTTGGACGATAGGACTGTTGAGTAGTGGTTGAAATGGGGGATTTAACTTATCGTCCATGCTTCATGTTTGATAGTTTTGTGTCTCTTACTGTCTCTTAAGATGGTGTATGGATTTAGTCATTGTTGAGGAACGGGCATCAATTTGTTTCACTACTTTTTTGCAGTAAAAATCGACTTTTAGTCTTTCACATGTTCATATTTTGGATTTCTACATATCTTGTTATTTCTTTTGCCCAGTTCATATTTTCATGGGTACTTGTCGATGTTCCACGTTCATAATAGCATGGCTCAGGCTGTCATGTATGCTATTTCATCTTTTTTTTTTTTGATAAACTACTTGTATATTAGACAATACACCATACAAGGACACATACAAGCAGAATACAGGACGAATACGGACGCAGACACAGCTGCAACCAACTTACAGAAAGGACCTCAAAGAAAACTAAAAAAGCACAAAGAAACTCATGGTCCTTCTTCCTCCACACAACCATGGAGCTCAAATTCTTTGAAACGAAATCGTCGACGGAGGCAAATCCGTCGCTTCCAAGGTCGCACCACAGCGCAGGAAAAGCTTCTCGCCAAAGGCGTTGAAGAGCCGCAACGCTGACTAGCTCGCCGGAGCCAGAGTAGAAGACGATGAAGGAGCATCGGCCGGGGACGCACCCCAAGCTTCCCATGCGCCGGACCTGGGCCCAGCGGCGCCTCACCTCGACAGAGGTGGCCAGGTCCCTCTCCAGCAACACCCACCTCCCAGCAGCCGCAACCACGCACCAGCTCAACCTGCCACATCCACCTCTCCCCTCGCCACCATGTCCGGCCAGAGAGAGGAACGCCGCAAGCCACCACTGCCGTACTCTTCCAATCCAACTGCTCCTGTACAGGCAACCAGAACCACCGGCGACGAACACCGGTGCCCAGCTACCCCACCCCCAGATCTTCCACAGCAAGATTAGAGCACACCTTACCGTGACGAAGAGAAGAGCAGGGGACAAAAGATCCGTACGCCGGTCGCCTTCTTCGCAGCAGCAACCGGCCGGAGAACACAACCCCGAACGCGCCACCTCCACCATGGCGCCACCAGCTTGAACAAAACCACACGACCCACAGGCCGGTGGACCTACCACGCCATCCACCCGCCGTCGCCGGCCAGGGAGAGGAAGGATGGCGACCTTATTCCTCCACGACAGCACCGATTTCCTCTCCAGATCGATGCGAGAGGACCCTAAAACTACCCTATCTACACGCCGGGCGTCGAGAAACGGGATCCCGACCTCCTCCCGCCGCCGGAGCGAGCGGAGAAGGTCAGGATCCACGCCCTCACCGCCGGCGAAAGGGGATCTGAGACGCCTCTCCCTTTTCGCCTCTGAAACACTGTAGAGGGAGGAGGAGAGACGGACACGGCACCTCTTTATTTCATCTTTCTTTAATATACATATTTGCAGCGGTAGCCATGATAAAACCACGCATAATGGTAGATGTATGGTTAGCTGTGCATGTAGTAGGTATGTACTCCGTAGGTGTTACTAACTGTTCTGCTGTTGCTTTGTGCATGTATATGCTTAGCCTACTGGAATAACTAAGAGTCCATTTCTTTACACATAACACAATGATAATTTCTGGCAACGCAAAGTCTGTCTGGAAGAGCACTATGCTGCCAGTGTGTATACCAGATACAAAACACTGTCCTAACTTCTAACTATCCTAGTTGCTTGCATACTCTGTGACATCAGTAAATTGCCAACAATTAAACTATTTGCCACAGCTCTCAATGAAAATGCATATGTACTGTTGTCTGAGAAGTAGGCAAGTATTTTATACATAATTCTAGTAATTGTTCCTTTCTCTTAGCCATTGGTAAGGCATTTCCACAATTTTAAGTCAGCCATATGAATCTTTTCTTATTTCAAATATGTCATTTTACGTTTTACAGACAATTCCCTTATCCTTACAGCAGTTAGTTTTCTATAATGCGCCACTGGGCGTGTATCTCCCTTCTTTTGAAACAGAGGGATTTAAATAGGATTATCCCACCAAGCATTTATCTCTGTTTTGAAATTTAAAGGCTCAAATAAGTTTATAATAGTCACTCTGAAGCAGAGGTATTCATGGTCTTCTACAGGTTTCCATGATGGAGCGTGATTTTTACCTAGGAAGAATACTCACAGGGCGTGTAACCTCTGGAGTTATCCGTGTTGGCGACAAAATTCATGGTCTGCAAAACACAGATGAAGGGGTTCAGAAGATTGAGGATGGAAAGGTTTGTTGGAACTTGTTGCACCTTTTCTCTTTGGCGCCAAACCCATTCTATGTGTTAGCTACTGGATTTGTTGAAAGCCTTGCAAAATTGATTTAGGTTGTCAAGCTCATGAAAAAGAAAGGCACAAGCATGGCAATAATAGAGGCTGCAGGAGCTGGTGATATAATCTCAATGGCTGGATTGTCTGGTCCAGCAATCGGACACACCGTGGCAAATCCGGAGGTAGTGATAACTCGGTTTTGGTTGGGCTACTGTTGCTGAAACTGAACGCATTTTCCTTTTCAATTGTCAGCAATTTCTTAATTTTAGTATGTGAATGTGATTGTTGTTTGTAGGTTTTGACTGCTCTGCCTGCAGTTGAGTTGGACCCTCCCACAATATCTATGACTTTCGGTGTGAATGATTCACCACTGGCTGGGCGTGATGGCACTCATGTAAGTACTCAATAACTGGTATTTACATCAGTAAATGAGTTCCTCTTGATCCTCTTTTCTTTCTGAGCAAACTGAGCGGTACCAGATCAGAAATAAACCTGACTGGCTCTTTCGACATTAGTAAATGAGTTCCTCTTGGCCCTCTTTCATTCTGAGCAAATCAGAGTGACTCTTTCTATTTGACATGTCACATCATGGGTATTTGGATGAAAATAAACCATATTTGAAAATTTTGTATGGCACATGTGCTAATATTATAAAATGGCAACATGACATAATAATTGATGATGTGAAATATATTGTGCCTGAACATGTACAGTTAGTTGTTGGGCTTGTAATTATATAGAGTCCAGAAATCCCTTAAAAGCTGTTAATTGTCATGGAACCATGATGGTGTACTGTACGTTACACACCTATTTTGCTCTGGAGGTGGATTTCATATGCAGATTTCTGAAATAAATATCAAGATATTTCTGGTTGTATTCAATTTGATTGGTATATTTACATATTGATACCTATACACAGATACATAGACACAAGTTTTCTTTTCCAATCATAACAAACATACAGAAACACCTTTTATGTCATCATGTGGAATTTCACGAGGACTTGATGATCTCATTGTTGAACCATTAGCATCAGTTGCGACAACCTCATTCGTTAAATGACATAGATCCAATATTACTTCTGTATATCAGCTTCATATGTTGCTGGTGCTGTGACTAAAATGAACTGGAGGGAGCATAATCTATCAATTTCTAGGGTGACATCTTAATTTATAATTTGCACATTTTGAGCTAGGCATATTAATGTGTACCCAATAATTTTGGACATCAGTAACTGCTCACTCGGCTTGAGTTTTAAAACTTTGTAGGTAACTGGAGCAAAAATTGGGAACCGTTTGACGGCAGAGGCGGAAACAAACTTGGCAATTAATGTTCTTCCTGGACCATTGTCAGAATCTTTTGAAGTTCAAGGAAGAGGAGAACTTCAGTTAGGTGTGAAAAATTGGTGAAATCCCTCCTGTTCTTTTGGAAGATACCGTCTATATCCAATTCATTTGAACGTGCCCCATCTCAATCTTCTATGTGATGTAATGAGAAATTTAGTCATCGGTATCATATAATGATCTGTGTCGCTTCCAGGAATCTTAATTGAGAACATGCGCCGTGAAGGATTTGAGCTTTCAGTTTCACCCCCAAGAGTGATGTGAGTTCCGTTTATTCACACAAATTATATCTCGTTTTGCATGCAAACTCTTTTTTTGCCAGCTAACTGTCTCTACTCTTTATCTATATGTCTATTATCTTATTTGTACTTAAGCGGGTTCACTCTTTCCTTTCTAAGACGTGGAACTCATCGAGCAATTTGACTGTACTGTGTCCACTTTGAGATTGACCGGTTTTCTTCATGGAAATTAGGTATAAAACAGAGCGTGGGGAAAGGCTAGAGCCTATTGAAGAAGTAACTATTGAGGTAGTAACCAGGAAAGCTATGTTTGAGCTTCTTTATCGTCACATGTTCTAATTTATATTTTCATTTTGTGATTCGGATATTGTAATCGTCACATGTTCTAATTTATATTTTCATTTTGTGATTCGGATATTGTAGGTGGACGAGGAGCATGTCGGATTTGTGATGCAAACCCTAAACAACAGGAAGGGTGAAGTGTTGGACATGGGCCCTGTTCCTGGGACAGATGGAAGAACTCGGATCTTCCTGAGCTGTCCATCTAGGTCAGTGGGGCCCTCTGTTCTGCTGATTATTAATTATTTAATTGCATCACTTGTTACCTTGAAAAACATGTAATATTTGATGATTGGGAACCCATTTATACCATAATATAATACCTTTACAGTTCACCTCTTACTTTTATACTCTCAGCCGATTGTGTTCGTCTTTGTATATTGCCTATTTACCTCATATATCTGCCCCGGTAGGATTTACTATAAGTTAAATGAACCTGGCCAATTTGGAATCTACTGATTCCTTTGACTGATGTAATATGCATTTTCTTGTTTTTGTTCTGATAATATCAAATGATTTGTTGTGGACGCAGGGGTTTGGTTGGTCTTAAAGGAGTTTTCAACAGCCATACACGTGGAACTGGATTTATGCATCGTGCTTTTCAGGGTATGATGCTAATTATAGGGCTAGTAAACCGCATAGTTAGGTCATGGATTCCTAGACTTGAAGTGCATAGATAGTGGTTAAAAAGTGAATTCTTCTCTTCCCTGAGCGGAGGAAAATTATGAAGCGACCGCATAGTTAGGTCATGGATTCCTAGACTTGAAGTGCATAGATAATGGTTAAAGCGTGAATTCTTGTCTTCCCTGAGCGGAGGAAAATTATGAAGCGATATGAGCAGACTTTGCTCGACTTGTAGGTTCCAAATATATGTCAGTGCTGTTAGAATTGATGTTCAGTGAATTGCATAAGATAAATGATCACAGCCAGTTCTGAAAGTGTTATTACCACCTCGTGCTGTTTACCTTAGCTAGATGTTAATAATCTCCTATTTTTAGGCTATGGATGTGCACACGTTTGCCACTGACCATTTTGTCAAGTTTCATGCACTAGCTAACGCAACCGAAAGTCCGTACTAATGGAAAGGGACTTTTGGTTGCGTTGGCTGGTGCATGAAACTTGACATGGTATCAGAGTCGTGAGTTCTTGGGTTTCAAGTCTGGGCTTTCGCAAAAAATTGCTGCGCAATTCTACTGGTTGCTGCTTTGGCCCTCTCTGTCCACGTATAGTCCTCTTGAGTCATATGTAGATTCCTCTTCCTCTATGCACATGTTGGCCTCCCAACTCACACGTGAGAGGGGGTGTTACATTATGTGTGGATTGCCTAGCCCTTTCCATAAGCTCGGACTTTTGGTTGTGTTGGCTAGTGCATGAAACTTGACACCTTTGACCTATGATTACCCATGACACTAGAGAAAATAAGTGTTTGTTATCCTTGCATGCCTAACTAGATTTCATAATATTTGACCTATGATTACCCAATGAATGCAGCATATGATGAATACACATAACTAGACTTCATTGTTATTTGACCGATGGTTTCTCTGTGAATGCAGCATATGCTAAATACAAAGGTCCACTAGGAAATGTTAGAAAAGGAGTTCTGGTAAATCCAATTTCACCACCTTCATAATCTTTGTATTTGTATGTAAGTACTTATTTGTAAAATATATCACCGATGTTAGGAAAGGAGTTCTGGTAAATACAATGGTCTTATTTGCTTATTTGTAAAATATATTTTACATTGTAATCAGATACTATAACTGACATCGGTTTTAGCAAGAAGTAAACATACTTCAATTAAAATGGATTATTTTAATAGAATTAAGACTTATAAACAGAAGCTATGTGGTGCTTAACTCTACTTGCAAAAGTTAATTGTTTCCGTGTTCATATATAGGTATCTGTTGGCAAGGGATCTATCACTTCACATGCACTCGTGAGTTTAGAAGCTCGTGGTACTCTTTTTGTCTCTCCTGGGATGGAGGTAGTCACATCACTTAATTTTCTTATAGTGCCTTCTAGGTGTGGGAATTACCTTAACACTTTTTCTTTCTTGTTGAAAGACATATGAAGGCATGATAGTTGGGGAGCATTCACGCGATAGTGATCTTGAGGTAAGTTGCCTATTTACTATGCACGAATCAGTTTCCGTCTTGTAATACATGAAAACAATGTTGTTGTGCAGATCAATCCTGTGAGAACTAAAGAACTTACAAACATCCGAGCCCCAAGCAAGGATGAAAATATCCGCCTGTCTCCACCTCGCTTGGTATGTCCTTTGCTCATTTATCAAAGACATCATGAGACATCTGCACTATTTTATGTATAGGACCTAATTGACAACCATCAACGACCCATCTTCGACCTAGAACATTATGGACCTAGAGCATTCCTTCCTTATTTTGACTCTTGAAATGCTCATCGAACCAAAAACCACGATTCTTAGCTATTATATAATGTTAATGGAAGGTGTTGACCATGCAGATGACATTGGAAGAGGCAATTGGATATGTTGCTGCAGATGAGCTGATCGAGGCAAGTTTTGTGTTCTGAAGTTTTTCAAACATTAATTTCGTGCAAAATTTCCTTGTTTCTGTCTTGTGAGGATTGAGGAATGCGGCCAATGGAGATAAACAAATGATTCTTCTAGATTCTAAATCACTATTCTAATTCCTATATCATTGAAGTTCGAAAAATACCTGATTATATTGGGTTGAAGGATTAAATGAGGACTTAGGTCAAAATAAAATGTTGATACTTCTGAGACAACTCTACAGTATGACACAAACAATGATCCTGCTGGCTGATGGTATGGGATGTTACTTCTGTCAGATAAAAGTAAAGCCATCAGTCATGCGGAAAGTGCTAATGGAGTCCGAGCTCCATGTAGCTCGTTTTTTATTCTAAATCGGCATTTGTGAGTTTCAAAAAATTCAAAAAAAATCTTAAATGTAGATTTTCGATCCAAAATTCATATTATTCTAGGCTACACAAAAAAGACAAATCTGGCAAAATTTCAAGTTTTTAAAACCGTGTACTGTTCACGACACAGATCCACCTGTCATTTTTTCCCTGCCTAAAATACAACGAATAAAATTTGCACACTTGTAGATCATATCACTATCAACATCTGGGATTTTTTCCGATTTTTTTGAAACTTGAAAATGCAATTTTTGGATTTTCGAAAAAACGAGCTACATGTATTTCGGGCTCCAAAACGCCTCTCTCATCAGTCATGTTACATTTATAAACGATAGTATAAATATTACCGAAGGCAAACAAACAGTCAATGATCACTTTCCAAGTTTCTAGTAATTTGGGAGCATTCTTTATAGAAATAATTTTGTATCTGAATGAGGTTAGTGTACTTTGTGTATGTAAAAGGGTAAGATTACGAGAGGGGACTTTGGCTCCGGAGCACCAGTGCTCGTGCTATTTTTTTTCTTTTCGAAAAGTGTATTTCAAAAATTCAAAAATCCGACAAAAAATATCGTTGATACATATAGATGTTATCTACATATCTGCATAGTTTCGCTCAATGATACATTATATTGTAGGCTACACAAAAAAAAAATCATGGATCTGAAAAAGGTTAAAAGAACTCATTTTGCTTGTAGTAAATTTGTCTTTTTTGTGCAGATCACGTATGAAAAGATATTTTTCTGAAAATTTGTGCGTACATAGAAGACATGTATATGTAATTGTATGATTTTTTTAGATGAAAAAAGGAAAGTTTTCGATTTTTTTTAAAAAAGGAGCACTGGAGCTCGGGAGCTAGAAGTGTTTTTCATAAGACTACAACCTATAGAAATATATTTTGTATGGTATACAGTATTCCTGAGTCAGCGCACATTCAGATCCAAAATAGTTCTGCTACATGTTCCTTGCTTTGGTGATGCATTGGGGTGCGAATTAGTTTGAACAGAAAATGTAGTAAATAAAATGAGTTCTTGTCTAACTGGTTTTATGTTTGTTCGAACTCATATTACAAGTTCATTCCTGAAGCAAAATTTTAAATCATGCTGATTTATATTGAGTTGTTGACATTTGAATCTGATCAGGTTACTCCCAAGGTCATACGGCTTCGGAAGAAATACCTCGATGCCAACAAACGCAAGATGATGAAAAACAAAATTGTGTATTGAAGCTCCGGTGGCTCCAAATCACATCTAGTACTGCTAACGCCACTAGTATTACGCTTTCATCCAAAATGCAATCCCATTTTTGCACACAAGGCCCATTCAGGTTCCACACACAATAGTGGGATGTTTCGTGGGATAGTAACAACGAATAAGCCCAAGGTTGGAGCTGATATTGTATCAAAACTGAGTGGGTTTGAGTTAGGATTACCTCGTGAAAGTGATTATAGCTATCTATAGCTTTTCTCTGTAGAGAATTTTGGGACACACATAAAATGTTGCCCTTGAAGAGTATAGTGTTCTTTGGTAGTTAGAGAAAAACAAGTCAATAGCTGCTTTTGACATTTTTACAAGTATGCATTATGAAAAATTAAAGCAAATACATTTTACACGCTAACTAGCATTCGGTATAACAGAAGGTCATTGTTGGCATATATTTGTTGATTATGATTCTGCTTTTGCCTATTTATTGTTTATCCTACTTTTTTTTTACTCATATGGCTATTTTTATAGCAGATTATAAAATAAATCATCCACTGAGTTATTCCAATCTTGTGTCCTACTACCCAGTTGCAAATTAATTGAAGCTTTACCTCCGTCCTGGGTTAAACATATTCAAGCTTGACAAAATGTATAGAAAAATATATGAACATTTACAACATCTAATTAATTACACTAGATTCAGAGTGGAGATTTGGTGCTCCCGAGTTCCACTGATCTCGCTCATTTCAAAAAAATAAAAAACATATTTAAAAGTTTCAAAAAAATCTGAAACAAATCATGCATGTTCCTAATGATATTTCTTACAAACTTGCAAAATCTCAATACAAAATACATTACGATTTGAGCTAGACAAAAAAGAGAAATATGTAGATATGAGTATAGTGAACAATATAAAGTTTCAAATTTTGAACTTTTGTCTTTTTTGTGTAGCTCAAATCATAAAGTATTTTCCGTTGATATTTTTCACGGTTATAGGACATATCAGTAGGAACATGTATGATTTTTTCAGATTTTTTTGAAACTTTTAAATATGCTTTTTAATTTTTTGAAATGGGCGGGATCACCGGAGCTCGGGAGCATAAACGACTTTCCGCTAGATTCATCACAAAATAGACTTACGTATTATATACATTTATAGTTTAAATATTAACATACTTTTCTCTAGATTTGGTCAAAATTTAAAACGTGTGACTTACGCCAAATTTTAAATTCCAAAAGCATGCGATAACAGACGCCTTCCATCAGGTCTAGTTTGCTGCAAAATCAGTCACATACTTAGCAGCTCAGAATAGGGGTGGAAACGAATCAGATGTGGATTGGATACCCTTCCCAGTTCCCACATCCGTTTTCATATTTTCAAAACGATCACGAATACAAATACGGATGTTGTCGGATACAGAAACGAATATAACAAAATACTAGACTCATGTCTTACAACGAGTCACAGTATAGTGATAAATATAGCTATATAATACACAGTAATATAAAGTTCAGCCACAACAAAATATATTTGACCACTTGACATGTAAGGTTAAAACTATAAAGTTGGCTAACATAATTTTATTCAGATATGGATATGCATTTCCATATCCATATTTGATTCAAAATTCAATAACACATTTGTTTTGTATTTGTAAAAACAAATCCAGATATTTACCACTTCCATTTTATTTTGTTTGGATTCAGATATTTACCGTTTTCATTTTCTAGAATACGAATGTCGGATAAAAGGATTATCCGCTACCAGTTCCCACCCCAAGCTTAGACCGCCAGAATGGAAATTTCAACAGTTCATATCAATTTGAGGGAAACGAAATCTCTCATAAGCTGATATCGCTACATTTGTGCCCTGCCAATCTCAAGTTTACAGCAAGATACACCGACAGGACTACTTTACATTTGGCCAATGGACAATTTTATGGAAATATAGATTAGGTTTAAACATAATAGATGCATAACAATAAATATCCAGCCAACACAGCTCATGCCTCCACAATCTTCGCAGTTTACTTGCGCGCTTCAGTCTTCCTCTGTTCTTTAGCTGCAAAAAACAAGATACGATTGAGTACACACATATAATCTTCACAAATTAAAGAGTGGGATACTGTTTATAAATTCTTAGGAGATGAAAATATTAAAACTTTGTTCGCTCAAAAGCGAGACAAAACAAAGTACATGCACTAAACAGATGTCCAGATGCCCTTTGGCGCAAAATAGTAGAGAAACAAAACACTACAGCATGGAACTAATGAAACAGGTAGAGGTTAAAGGTTCAAGGAGATGCTAGGCAACAATGTTGAACCTTTAACACAACATCAAGGGACATACCAGCTTTCTCCTCTTCGCGTTTCTTTGCAGCGTCTGCTCTCTGCTGTCTTATTAAAGCAAGACGTTCTGCATTTACAAAACAATAAGTTACGGCAACTTGCAGCTCCCATGTAATGGTTCAACATTGAATATAGGCAGGAAAGCATCACATCATATTAAAGCAAAGAATGTGCTTCAATATCAACCTTTGCTGAGAAAGATGTTATCCCATGGATTATAAAATCGGTATTCTTGGAGCTACATGCTGGAAAATACATGTCCTATTATAATAATAACATCACGCTGTCAGCACTGAACCAAAACAACTGATGTACTGTTTATGAGCTAAGATGAAACGCTTAAACCAGGTGATGGTTAAATTTATTGGGCAATAGCCATGAGTTATTTAGTGCTACTCATACACACTCGTTCACCACGTTCATTCACAAAAGGCTACTCTCTTGCTGATTGAACCTGATCATGTAGCAATTCGGCCATATGAAGAGTAAATACATACCCACAACCAAGAGACACCAAGAAAAGATAATAGGAAAGTGCAACATAGAGAATACTCACCCAAGTCTTTCTTTGCCTGATCTGTTTTGCCTTGTTCCTGAAGCTTCATATAGCGCTCATGAGATTTTTGTTTCTCAATCTCCTCTCTAAAAATAAACATGACAGCAGTGTGATTTTTTTTTTCATGGCTAAAGAAGGCACGCCTATGCGTGCACTTAAACGCACCTAGGGGCTAGGCGACAGCAAAACGACTAGCGCTTAATCATGATATGCATGCGCTTAATTGTGATATTCATGCGCTTAATCGTGAGCTTAGGCGAGATAGGCGCTAGGAATTAACGCCTACGCTTTTTGGAACCTTGTCTTTTTACAACAATGCATGAACACATGTTATCTGCAGTGAGATATGACACACAAACAGCGTGTAACTACAAAATAACTGTAGCATTTCACAAGAAAACGGCACGAGCTGATATAAGAAATGGTACCTCTCACGCCTTGAGAGTTCAGTTGTCTTTGAAAGCTGCACAGTGCAAGCTTAGTTAGTTGGAGATATGCATGGAAATATTTGGTATCAACAAATAAAAGGATCTAAATAAAGCTAATAAAGAGTTCTCCGCTTTAATTTTCCTGAATGAAAGTAGCTGGAAATATTCATCTGTATAGCAACATAGTATAGAAAACAGCAAAAAACGAGAAAAATTAATACTAGCACCACTATGCCACAGTACTTTTAACATATTTAGCTACTAACAGTAAATGCGCAGATGTTACTGGTTGTAGCCCACTTACATCAACTTCCTTGGCTTTTATATTCTTTGCTTTCACCAGGTTTGGATTTTCGATTTGAATAATACCTTCGGTTCCTTTATGCTTCTGGAATATTATATATTGAATCAGATTGATAAACGACGAATCATGCACATGAACACACACTTCCAAAAGAAAAGGGTGCACACAACCTTCTCTTCACCGTCGTCTTCGGATTCTTCCTCTTCAGATTCTTCTATTTCTTCTTCTTCCTCTTCTGCTTCAGCTACATTCTATTTAAAAATTATAGATATATCAATAAATTTTCAGAAAAAAATATGCCAAGATCACATTTGTATTCTACATAAGAGAATGTGCAAACCTTCTTAAAGGAGCGAGGGCGCCCTGAAGTTCCAGCAGCTGCATTTATTTGAGTAGAAAAGTCAAAATTACACACAGCATGATGTAAGAAAAAAACATCATAATACATTATACAGATGCTTCAACAGTATATATATAAAAGAACCAAGAAATCATTTGTGGACCAATGCAAAAAAAAAAAAAAATCGAATGTAGCATCTCCCATGCATACTGCCTCTGAAAAGCTTATTTGCCTGAGACTAGATAAACAGAGGGTGCTATTGATTTCTCACTGCGTTTAAACTTCACAAAGAATCTTTTCTAGGAAGCTCTGATAAGAGTGAACATGATTGAAAACTTTGTTACCAAATCAAGAGCAGAAACCAATCAAGTTGTCCTATCATGGGATGGAAGCATCTAAACCTTCGGAAAAGGTACGCAGTATTTGCAGTCCATTCACATACAAACCAAACAAAAACTGTAAACACAAAAGACATCCGGAATATATAGATACGATAGAATGAACACCCCATCATCAACGACCCAGAGCAGCATGTAATCATAATCAAATCGTTGTAAGTTAACCCGTGCATGCCAGTAAAACCAGGCATGTTGACGTCACCAAGAGCTGCTCTTATCCACTAGAAGACCGCAATCAAGCCAACGAGAGAAAATAGCTTTCGTGGCCACAACATCAGATCAAGCAGTCCCTAGACGACGGCGGCGGCCAAAGCCTCCCGGGTTGGCGTAACGGAACGGAACGGAACCGAATCGATGAGGAGTAAGGGGCGGAGTCGTTACCGATCTCCTCCGGGTGGAGAAGTTGCGGCGGCCGGTGGGCTTGCCCTTGAACTTGCCCCTGCCCATGGTAACGACGGCGGCGGCGGACGAGGAGAGAGAGCGGGCGAGGCGTGTGGAGGGGGGAGGGGAGAGGAGCGGGGTTTGCCTAAGCTGTACGCGGTGTGGGAATCGGGAAACCCTACTGTCACGACCGCTTTTTACAGTGGGGAATGAGATTCAGTGCACGGAAATGGCCAAACGGGGAATTCGGGTGATGGGATGGGTACCGGTGCGAGTTGCGACCGCACCAGGAAAGGAAAACAGAGTAGCGCTCAAAAGTTTTTTTTTTGGCGTGATAAAATAGGTTTACTGTCTCCATACATGTAAACCTAGCTTTGCTTTGATTTCCTACTTTAAAAAAATACTCAATCCGTTCGGAATTATCTCTACTATATAATATGGCTTCACGTGATGGTTGGTACGTTTTTTAAAGTTCTGATTCTACCCCACGAGTTGGGAGATATTACAGGTTTTGCCACCGCCAAGTGAAACAACCCTGTTTGGCCCGGCTGACCTCCCGTCGTCAAACGCACCTCCTCCCACGATGGCTCTGCTACGGACTCCACTACCTGAGCTCCGGCCACAAAAATCCCGTGGCGATGGCCATGGCGCCGGCGGAGGTGCTGGATCCTCCGAGCAGGCGCACCCACATCCGCGCGATCCTGGAGGCGGGCGCCAAGGTGGCCGGGGCGCGCGTGGTGGTGGGCGGGTGGGTGCGGGCGGGCCGCAAGCAGGGCCACGGGACCCCGGACCCCTTCGCATTCCTCGACCTCAACGACGACTCCTGCCAGGGCAACCTCCAGCTCTTGTTCAGGGGCGACGTGGTGCGCCACCCGCTCGCGCGCCTCACGGCCACGGGCACCTCCGTGCTCGTCGAGGGCGTGGTCCGCGGGGACGAGAGGGCCAAGCACGGCGTCGAGCTCGCCGTCACCAGGGTGCTCGAGGTCGGCGAGGTCGACGCCGCCGCGTACCCGCTGCCCAAGACCAAGACCGGCCACAGCCTCAACCCTGCATACATCAGGGACTTCGTCCACCAACAGCTACTGGTCGCCCCCGACCGCAATCGATCTCTGCTGCCTCGGTGGACCTGCGCGCCGCTCAGGTGACCCGACATGTGCCTCCGTGCTGTGGTCTCAATCCATGGCTCTAGACACGGGAAGGAGGATCCCATACCGAGGAGCAGGGCAGTACGCACAAGCGCCTCTCCAGATCTCTTCCTCTCCAACATTGGAATCCCCTGTATTTTTTGGGATAGTTGGTTCATAAATTGGTCAGGCCGTTAACGGTTGATGTCCCAGAGCAGATTCTGTTAGCACCATTGTTTGAGGCATATTACCTGTTTTGTAGGTCTATCAGTTTTGAGCGACGAAGGGATGGTGATTCGTTCTGCGTCGCCTCATGCGGAATCACCAAAACCTTGCTTGCGAGAAACCCCTGTTAGCTAAACTGCCAATTGAAGCTGCAGTGCATGTAGCAGCAAGCCGACAACCAGTGAGTACCTTCTAGCCCTTCTATTCTTCTGATGTTTCTTCTTTAACAAAGCCACTCTTACAATTCAGAAAAGAAGTATAGAAGAGTGTTGAGTCTGTTTGCGTCTAGAACTTTGTGAGGTTATTCTTTCAACATATATACCTTGGGCTTAGGCTGAGCTATGCTCGTTATAGTTAATGTAGTCTGTCGTAGATGCATGGTAGGTTTGTCAGTTATGCTCACTGATGTTATAGCTTTTCTGTTGCTGTTGTGGGAGAAATAGGTGATATATTTTTTGACCAGGCTGCTTGGGTAATATACAAGAAAATTTCGTTTTTTAGTGGCAAATGCATCTGAAATTGGTCGATCCATACGCATTTTCTCGTAAAGGATAGACCGATCTCTAAATACTCAGTAACTGGATTATTGCATAAATATTCACTAATGCAATGCTATATGGATATGCACGGACTAACAGATGCTAGCGCCATGCTCTTACCAGCAAAATCAATGAACCATGTGTAACAACCGAGGTTTACAAGTATTAGAAATAGAAGAGCTTCAGGTTTCATTAAAAAGATAGATTTCGCACGTCTCATGCTGGATAAATCCTTTCCGTTGGCCACTTTTAGAAATAGGATAGAACTGAACTTTTTAGTGTTTGTTATTTGGCACTATCACCAGTATGTATCTTCTGATTTGTTAACGGGCACTTATTTCTTTTTGCCTCTTCCAAATTCCTTGATTAAACCAGTTTGTGTCATTTAGATACAGTTTACATGAAGCACTGGATATGTATTTAGAAGGGCTAGCTAAGACATAGATTTTGGACCTCCTGTGAGTTGTGAGTTTGTGGCACAGGTGCTGAAAAACCAAAAATTTATCAGAGTATGTTTGAGAATCTCCGGGTTTTTTTTTTCAGAAGTCATAAAATACTAAAATGTGTGGCATCGTCACTTTTATGTCAAGGCTTCACAGTTAATAAAAGATTGACTGAGGAGCATCGGTTAAGTGAAAAACTAAGCAATGTTTGCGCTCGAAGAAACCAATAGGCATGACCGGATGGAACTTCAACATCTTGATGGCTTAACTGGGCAAGCTAACAGATCAAATTGTATTTTTTGTTGATTTTTTCCCATTAAAGAGACTGTGCCAGCTCTTTCCTACATATGTTGTTGCAGCAGATAACCATGAAATTCTGCACTACATACATGATAATGATGATTATCTCTACAATTTAATATTTAATTAAGCATACAGCTTGGATAATGATTAGTCATTTCTTTCTAGAGCATCAAAGGTAGTATGATGGAAGCGAATAATTGTTAATTAAACTACTTTTGTGATGACAGGCACAAGAGGATAACATTGAACTTCAGGCTGCAATTATTGAATAGAACCGCTTCATCAATTAAGAAATGATGTTGCTTGTCTTTTTTTTTTGTAAATTCAAGGTGGCAGCTTGTAAATGTGCTCCGTGAAAGGAATTCACGTTGTCATTTTGCATGATGAAATCTTTCTATGGTGAAATGTATTTCAAACCTTCTTTTCTGAAGGTGTAATTCATGTTGTCAAAAATCATATGGAGTATTTAGATTTTACAACCATCTGTATCTGGTTATTATGAATATCATGTAACCCAAAACTAACGTGTATGTATGATCCCGTTGCAACGCACGGGCAATTAACTAGTGTATGTAGTCCACATTAAAATATCTAAAATATTTTATAATTCGGAACGAGAGAGTACTAGCCAAGTGCCCGCGTTGTTCCTTGTTTGCCTATCGCCATATCTCTTTCTCTCTCAAGTTTTGCCTTTAAACTTCACCGTAGTTCATTTTCAGTACAAAAGAAGGTGCTATAGTGGAAATCAGTTTTGGGTAGTTCTGAAGCTCATAACCTAGCACGCACCGCTACTTCCTTCTCTATGGGGCACCATATGTGTGAAAGTACATTTTGCTCCCGAGCTCTAGTGATCACTCTGTTTAAATTTTTTTAAATTATATTTAGAAGTTTCAAAATAATCTGCAAAAAGTCATGCATGTTCGATGTATACTACAAGCGTGCAAAATCTCAATACAATTTTTTTTTACATTATAGTCTACACAAAAATGACAAAATTTGGAGATTTGAAACTACACATTGTTAACTATAATCAGATCTGGAAATTTGTCATTTTTGTGTAGGTCTGAATATAAAGTATTTCGC
Organism: Poa pratensis; assembly: GCA_947311845.1. NCBI lineage: Eukaryota > Viridiplantae > Streptophyta > Magnoliopsida > Poales > Poaceae > Poa > Poa pratensis. The sequence goes on along the minus strand of CAMZMU010000057.1, from coordinate 25,151,798 downwards.
ATTGTGATTTTGCATTTCTATAGGATACAACATCAAGAATATGCATGATTTTTCAGTTTTTTAACTTTTAAATTGAATTTTTAAAACTTGCAGGAGCACTGGAGTGCCTCTGGTGCAAGAAATCTCTACTCGCCATATGTCGCTTGTTAATCTCCCTGATTTTGTACCAATACATGTAATTCTTCAGAATATTGTTGTCTAAATAAAGTGGATGGTTCTAACAGAGCAATGCATAAGTGCTTATTATAATCTTTTTGTGGTTTTATCTTTTATGTTCACTGGGGCTTGTTTGGACTGTAGCTGAATGTTGCAATAATATATGCTCGTGTAAACCGATCGATGTTGAGGCGGGTACATCCTTTTTTTCGAGAAAAAATAACGCGTGTATGTCTCTAAAAGAAAGGCGACGCAGGTTCTCTGTTTTGTTGATGATTCAGCCATCATTTATCTAACGTAAGCACCGACGACGGAAAAAAAAAACATAACTTCTCGCCTACAAGTATGCATCACAATGAGAGATCAGTCAATGATGTCACTGACGCAACAGCAAAGCGATTCACAACCCTCACATGTGCTGTAATCAGAGCTGAAAGAAGACAAACATGAATGAAATCTGTGAATTCAGCAGCAGGTACCTCGCTATGCTGTAATCTGGGCTGAAAGATGACAACCTTGAAAGGCCACCAACATTAAGGCAGTACCTGCATATGCAACACAGGAGATAAACAGAGCCATCAAATGGCTGATAGACCTAACCAAAGGGCTCACGTCTATCAAACCTGGCAATTCATCTGTCATCATACGCTGTGCACCAAGGAGATGCTACTGACACTAACTATACGAGTATATTACACTGACGGAGTTTGCAGCGCAAACACTAGGGATGCTTCAAGCTGACGATTCCTGTAGATTTTTGGCCCATTACAATTAGAATTATGGGGGGCAATGCCAATAGAGTAGAGTAGTAGACCCCTTAATTACAGCCAATGCTGTTAGAACTTGCAGGTGGAAAATATGCCACAAGTTGAGAATGTTCGTCATGCCCCGTCATTTGAGTTCCAATAGAAGTCACTTCTTTCTGTTGAGTAACCGTATGGGAGATGAGGTCCATAAACAACATTTCCATTCAAAAATGTCATCTGGTCCACCTGTGGCACTGCCTGATAAGCGTTCGGAACATTAGCTTGAACTGTGTTGTTTTGAACTGAGTAGATGTTCGTATTAACATCCTTTGTCCTGGCACGGGCAGTCCGTTTGTTTTCCACAGAACTATCTGCACTCAGTCTAACCATTTGTTGCTGGATTTCATTCACTGGATTACACGCTAATTTTGATTTAGCACTCTTCTTTGCATCTGAAGACTTGAATTCAAGCCGGTATAAGGCAAAAGCGTCACAATCATTGATCTCATATTCATAGAGGTGCCATTCATAGCTGCTAGATGGTTGCGGATCCATGTAGTAGGATCTCTTCAGACCCCCAAACTCTTTCATCACCTGCTTCCTGGATTCATGCCAACCACGACCGTTATAATCTGGCAATGACCTTTGCTTCCGGTTTCCACTGTGAAATGCCGTTCTTGGTTTGTCAAAGAAAAGCCATTCTCTAATAGATTCACCTTCAAAGATGTAAAGATCAAAAAGTTCTGCAATGATATAATGAACCAACAGTTAGAACATACTTATCAGTATCGATGCAGTGTAAAATCGAGAGGTATGCAGCAAGAACTTACCAGGTGCATTCCAAGGGGACTTTGCAGTTGCAGCCCCTTCACAGACAGGAATACCGACATGCTTTCCTTGGGTTTTCGCACCAAGAGCAGCAAACAAAGGACCATCTTTTAGATCAATACCTCTTGGACGGATCACAGGCATTGTGCCTGGAGGGCCCTCTTCCTGCACAGCTAATTCAGCATGGTACATGCTGCAATAATCTTGCCACATCTCCGATCCTTGAGCAGGCCGAGGGCAGTCCCAGAGAGCGCATTTTGGCCTGAGGAATGCAGCAGGTGCTGGAGACATTGTTGTGAGCAAGTCTGACATGTGAAGGAAAACATCTTCAGTACTCTGCCCATAGTTGTTCATATCAAGATACGCATTAGGGGGTAGCTCTTGTGAAAAATTGAACTGCGGATATTCCTGGTGATAGATTCCTTCCAAGTTATTGAGGATTTCTGGATTGGATCCGGGAAGGTTTATCTTGTAATCATCGTCATAAAGAAAATCCTCAACGGTAAGTTCCTGGTTCACATAGTACATCTGGAAGCACATGAAAAAAGAACGTTAAATTAGCTCAATCCATCTGAAGTAAAACTGAAGAAATGGAAGTGACAGAAAGGTTAAAAATGACAAGCAACATTCATGAACATGGTCAGCTTCTCGAATAAACATTCATTGCACGGCAAAGCACCCAAAGACCTGCCGCCGAGCCTAAACAAGATTTAACGTAGAAAGCATAGAACAGGGCAGCTGTTCTCAATAATGCAAGACGGATTGGTGATCTGAGCGCTGAGATGAACCCTTATCCAGGAAGTTACTGTCCTATGCTACAGGTAGCACACTCATGACTAATTCCAGAGCCAAGGGACAAGATTGTGTGGCGCCTCACCCTGCGCAGCAAGTACAAAACAATATCCATGTACAGGATGAACATCTTTGGTTCTACTCAAACAATATCAAAACCACATCAGGAAGCCATGGGTACCCTTAAAGGGGGTTCTACGTTTGGTAGCTCGTGCAAAAAAGGATCCTGTCATCTGATAATTTGTTTGCACAGAGTCAGCTTTCGAGTTAGCTTTCCTTCAAGCGAGTACCGCAGGGAAATGAAGAGTATTTCATCATGGCCATTTATCAGGACTTCTTGGATAAGCTAGGACAGTTTCTATAAGGTCAGCTGTTGAGTTAGTCGGTTCATAGAGTTAGCTAGTCCGAGTGATCTGGGTTATCCTACGTTTTATCCCTGTTTCAATCTCTTTTTTACTATAGGGGTTTTGTAGCAAGTGTCCCAATGAGTACTTTTCCCCGCTGTGTTGCAGAAAGCTGGAAACCGCCACCCTTTTTGAGTGAAGAGTGTAAGACAGGATTGGCAGTGAGGTTTTATGGTCAGGGTCACCCGGCTTCAGTTTGGGCGTCTGGGACTGGGAGAATGCTGCTTTGATCGTCTTGGGGCTCATGAGCAGCAGATAGAGGCGGTCTAAAAAGGGAAAGTATGGCAACCTTACAATCCAGGTGGACTGAAAGAAGCTGAAAAGTTCTTCAAAACAAGAAACTCTCTGTGTAAGATTTTATAGCGTGCATAAGAAAGGAAACAGAAAGTTGGAATCCTGTGGGCACCATTACCTCAGAAATATCGCCTAGGTGATTTTATTTGATCAACTACTAGAGGCAGTAACTGTAGGTCCAACGTTGCTCAATGGCTGAGGCTGTTCCCTGTCCTTGTAGACCTTCTCGTCGATTTTGGTTTGCGGGTCGTTTTTCCTATACATAACAAAATTAAGTAGCTACTGCTACTTCTACAAAAACTTTGACCTGTGTCTGTGCTTATTGCATGCGTCCTGATGCTGAAATTTAGCATAAAGCAGTACATATCAAAAGAACAAAAACATCAGAAGGAGCATTTACAATGCTAAGGAGGCTGGCAGAAAAAAGAAATCGAAATGGATGGTATCCAACTTAACAAGGAAAATAAAGCATCCGTACAGCATAAGATAATTCTACAGAAGACCTACGGCTTTTCCTCCAAACACACTACAAATCATCTGAACAAAACTTAACATTCAGATCCCACCAATGCACGCACCAGTAATTTTCTGAACTAAGCCCAATGCCAGAAGCGATCATGAAAAATTTCAGGCATCTCCATAGCTAGGCAATTCCAATACAGAAGCAAAGTATTCCTATGCACCATCAGAAGGCTTTTGTTTTCTTCTCCAATCTCCATGTATCTTTGCACACTAAAGTACATTCTGAAAAAACTTAAATAACCAGTCCCAACTACAAAAGCAACCTTCGAGATATCAGGTAATAATCGTAATTTCTTAAAGCCATCTGGAGGCAGTAGTCTAACTAAATGGAGCATGGATCATAGGATCAGACCTACAGCTCATTGGCTCTGAAGTCTGCATGTCCAAGACCATAAAAAATCACGACCCATTGTGAAAACTAGGCTAATTACTGGAAACTAATAATGCTACAAAAAATTATGTATATTCTGGTTATCATTGAACTTCTTCCCTGGAGGACATTTCGTTGGCACCTTTGGCAACAAATAGAAATCAAACAAGGCAAATTAGTTCATCCGCATATTAAATATGCACTGAACTTATCTGAGGATGTGGCAACCGATATCTTCAAACCTTTCATTCACAAGATAAACACACGCATATTGGTACCTTTAGTAGCAAAAAACATGCTGTTTGCTGTGAGGATTGAAGTCCGTAAGATTTTTCTGAACCATCCAATTCATAACCAAGGAAATAAAGGTCTATAACTTGAACTCAAGTTTCCAATAATACAAAATGACTTTGTACTGGTGGCTCCCATTATTCATAGTTCACATTAAACTACCTCCCGATTGCAGTTTTCCCTCAAGGGCCTTCCACACGGATAATCGCTGGGTGGCTGTTATGCTGCCGCCCTGGTCAGCAGCCAATAGTGGCCTGGACCACAGCCATGGTAAGTCCTCTCGCAAAGTTTTTGGCCAGCCTAATGATCCTTCAAGAGCTCCTCCCATACAGCTCTTTCATGCTCATGGATTTCCAAAGGGTAGAAGAATGGTGGAGTTTAGTGCTTTGCTATGTTTACCCTTAGTTCAAAGGTGAAATGTATTGCCAAATAACCAAAAAATTACACTTAAGCCATGAATTTAACTACAGAAGCCCAGAATGCTTGTACGAACTTGATTTAACTAATGGCGTCGAAGATGGAGACTAACTAAACAAACATAAGTTGGACAAAGGAAAGGAATCAAAGGATAATCGGAATTATGTAACTCCTGGAGCAACATGTTGTCCATTATGGTTGGAAGGCACACCTTAAAATATAGTGATAAACCAACTAGATAACAAATAACAGGACTGGTCTATCAGTATCACTGCAATGGAATTAGCAACAGGAGCCAAATCACAAAAGGCACTCGCAGCAAAGGTGCCATAAGTAGCCCAAGCCTTGATGAAGCGATTTTCATCATTTCGGTATTGCATCACACACCCTGATTTTTCTCCCAACTTGCAACATTTCTTAAATTGTACAGAAAATTCTAATTTTATCTCAGAACTCCTAGCTAGATCGAACCACTACAGATCTTCATATCCAACATTGTATATTCCTGGTTGATCAGGTAGAGAATCCCATGCCATTCCCCACGAAGGCACAAGTATTTTGTCCATAAGAAATGCAGAAATCTTCATCAAATGACCAAATGGATAGGAACTTAGGAAGGGAAGTTACTAGCAGTTCATACCATGTATATACAACTAAAATCACACAAAAGTATGAGAGACATCTAACGATCACACAATCACACTCAACCACAAAGCCGGCATAACTAATTGTGAGCTATAGAAAACACCTTAAAAAACAACCGGCAAGATGGCTTCACTCAACCATTCTGCCAAGTCAATATGGAGACTGAGATTTCCCTGAGCAAAACATTGGTAACAACTTGTACTACCTGATCGTGGTACACGGCAGTAGCAGGAGCCATCAATCCTCCACCGGCTGCGGTAACTCCCTGACACAGCGACGGCGGCTGCTGCTGCGCCACCGTGACGGGATCCGCGACCGCTTCCTCTTTGGGCTCCGACTTCATCATATCTTCCTGGCATCCCTGCTCGTGCTTGACGGCCTGATTAGCCGGGGGTGGGGGCTGCTGCTCCACGAGCTTGCTGGTGGCATCGTCCTCCTCCTCAGCCTTGGCCAGCTGCAGCTGCCGCGGCGTCTCGGACGGCGGATGCGACGGCTCCCGATGGGTCCCCTGCCGTCAACCACGAATCAGACGTCAGCAAAAAAAAAAACAGAAGCGGAGGCGGATGATTGAAGGAGGGGAGGGGAAAGGGAACCTGGAGGGAGGAGGCGGGCGAGGGGACGCTGAGCTCGGCGCGCCACTCGCGGAACATCTGGTGGAGCTGGGCCTCGAGGAGGACGGCGTCGGTGGAGCGGGCCTCCTTGCGGGCGCCCTGGAGGCCGGAGAACATGTCCTGGAGGTCGTCGACGCGCGTCTTGGCGCGGGCGCGGAACTGCTGGTGCCGCGCCGACCCCGACCGCGACGACCCCTTCCGCATCGTGCTCCGATCGATCGGCGCGGCGGAGTGGACGGGAGTCGCGCTGGGTGGGGTGGGCTGGTCTCCCTTTGCGCCAGGAGAAGGAGATGCTCGTCGTGTAGTATTTCGGTGCTTTGTTTTTCACTTGGTAGTATGGCTGCCACTTTGCTGGGTCGGCCGGGGAAGAAAAGCGACGGCCGCGGCAAAAAGGAGGCGGCGGGGCGGGTGGGAGTGGAATGGGCCTTCTCCTCCGGATTAGATAGGCACGAATCCAGGATCGTCAAAGACGAAAGCGTCGTCCGGTACCACAGTCCACAGTAGTTAACAAACTTCGGTTCTTCTTTGGCTAATTCATCTCGTCTATCCGGCGATCCTCGACTGTCGTTATGTTGTTCGGCGATCAGATTCCTCTCTCGTCGCGGTCTCTCGACATCACGATGAATCGTTGCTCTTTTTCATCCTACGGTGGCTTTGTGGAAATATCAGTGAAAAGACGATGGAGGTAGGCACTTCAAGATTCTTCAAGTCCGATCATCCAGCCCGTCGTTTGGACTATTCGCCGTCGACTCGAAGCCTTCATGACGTTACATTGCATTTACATGGGCGCCAATGATATTTGCAGATAAGGGATCAATGATGATGATGATGAGAGTGATAAATGGAGTTTAAATGGGCAATGCTTGAGCACATGTTAACATGCGGTTTTGCTAATTCTCAGTCACGTCGTTAGCCATTAGATTTGCGTCACGATTCGTGCAATCTATGAGTTGCATGTGATTCTCCAGTTGCACATGGGTTGCAACCTACAGCTGAGAATTTGTAGATGTCCATGGGTTGCAACTCAGACAAACATATCCAAACCGATAAATTTAAATCGTGAGAATTATACATGAGCTGCAAGTGAGATGGAACTAGAAAGTACAGATTTAGTGACGTCACTCAAATGAGCTTTAACTAAATCTCTAGTAATGTCGTTAACATGTGGAGTTTCCTATGAAACCAGGGCGATAGATACACATTAATTTCAACGAAATTTGTTATGTTCGATTCTATTATAAAAAGGCCACATATAAAGACTCCTTAACAACATGAACACCTCATGTTCTCCTATCAAGAATTCAAGATCATGCATCCAACGAGAACTGAGGTATCTTGCTGACCTGTACTACCTTTTTTTTTTCTCCGGCTCCAATTCAAAAATTATGTGCTTGTTTCATTATTATTAGTTTTGTGCTTGGATTCTCAAAAAAAAAATTGTATTTGGAGTTCATGTTTCCAACTGACTTAAATTTGGAGGGCACAACGAACGATTGAGTGGATAAGTATCATCTACTTTATGCTCGGGGTAACAACATCCATATCAGGGACGGATCCATAAATTTATTTTTGGGTGTTCAAATTCCAACCAACATAAAATATACAGGTGAAAAACTGGAAATGGTTCATGACTTCATGCCAATAATAGTACAAATTCGAGCTTTTACTTTGACTTGGACTTGAAACACAACGTATACATGCTAAGAATATCACAAATGATGCAATATGTCCACCGTACACTACATATGAATTGTTTTCTAGAAATTTTTGGGTGTTCAACTGCACACCCTGAACAACTGTGGATCCATCCCTGATCCATATGCATATTGAGTTTTGACAATCAACTTGACAAATAAATTAGGATGCATTTGGGAACAATTTTTCGTAAAGTATTCTAAGAACACCGTGATTTTTGAAACATAATTTTCAATGCTTTTGTAACGCATTAGAATGAGCAGTATTGTTCGCACTTTTATGCGGTGATACATATTTGGGAGGTTAGGCGAAGAAGTTGAAACCTACATCATGGTTCTGGGCTAGAGTACCAGTCTTGCATTTCTTTATTTGTGCATTCATAAGAGTTTCTGTGTATTGTCTTTTTACAGAGTTGCTAGCTCCTATATGCGAGTAAAGATGCATTAATTTGTTTATATAATATTATCAGCCCCACATGCAAGTAACAATGGAAAAAGATTCCTAAGAAAAAAGTATTGCAGAAAGAGGAGTGAACCCACAATCAACTAAAAAATTATAGGTAGAAAATAATAGGTAAACAAACTAAATATCAAAATATGCGCGGTGCTTTAAACCCGAACACAGAAAGTAAGACTCGCTATAGAAAATCAGATGCCTAACGAATTCGTGGCCTCTCTCTCAAACAACCGTGAAGAATGGTACCATAATACAGTAAATCAGTCCTTGATTAAAGTTCAACGTTTTGTGGGAAATCACCATGACAAGCTTTTGCCGGCTCCAGTGAGTAGTATTCGCTTTTGAAATTCTTTGTGCCGTTGTTGATGATTAATAAATTGGTTGGCTTTTTCTCAAAAAATAAAAACAACCCCAAAGATTAGAGCCGAGTTATTAAAAATGTTTGGAGCCGTCGAAAAACCGATCGACGGGCGAGATATCTCCTCTCTCCGCCACCGCCACACCCTTGGCTGTGAGGGGGAGAATTGATTATAACCCCCCGTGTTCGTGCGCCACAGCAACATAAGCCCCTTTCTTCGTCTCCATCCCTTCTAGCTCCCCACTTTGGTTAATTTGTTGCTGATGGCTCCCCTTGGCATGTTTAACTCCTTCTTAAGATAATAATCAGAAATATTAGTCTAATTATAGTATGAAATTACAAGTCCGCCCCTGTCTATTTCTAAGTCGCACGAACAGCTCGGCAACTCGTCTTGTTCGTCCTTTTCAAAAAAAAAAGAACTCGTGTTGTTCGTGACCTAGCCGCCGGAGCCACCGGGCATCGCCTCCATCCTGCCGGTCGCCCTGGCCCCTGGCCGCTTGCAGCCGGGCCGCGCCTCCCTCGCGCCTGGAAGCCCCGCGGCCGGGCCTTGCCTCCGTCACCACTGGCCGGCCGTCGTATCGCCTCGTCATCCGCCGTCGGGCCTCGCCTCGCCGGCCGTCAGCAAGCTCCGCCGTCGGGCCTCGCCTCGTCGGCCGTCAGCAAGATCCGCCGCCGGGCCTCGACTCGCCGGCCGTCAGCAAGCTCCGCCGCCGGGCCTTGCCTCGTCGGCCGTCAGCAAGCTCCGCCGCTAGGCGTCGCCTCGTCGGCCGTCGCCCCTGGAAGATCTGCCCTCGGGCCTTGCCTCCATCACCCCTGGCAGCTCTGCGGCATCACCTCGCCGTCGGCCGCATCTCCCTGCGCCATCGGCCGCTCTCCATTGTTGTCACAAAGGTAAGGCAAGCACGGGTACTACTGTATTATTAATGTCTTCCTTTGCTAGTTATATATTGACAAACTTGTTAAACATGCCAAGGGGGGCATCAGCAACAAATTAACCGAGATGGGGGGCTAGAAGGGATGGAGACGAAGAAAGGGGCTTATGTTGCTGTGGCGCACGAACAGGGGTTATAATCACTTCTCCCCGGCTGTGAGCCGGACACATCGCGCCCACCCCGCCCGTTCGCCGCCGGTCGCAGCCCTTTGTTGCCACGTGTGCTCGCATGACGACACGTTAAGCCTCACCTGCGCTGTCCCCACATGTCATGCTCACTCAATATACTTAACCATCTCCCGACCTCCTCGTCTCCTTCTCCGGTCAAGCAGGGCGGCGCCATTGTCACCTCCCGCTCACGAGCCGCATCCGCATCACTAGGGCTTAGGATCTCGCGAACCTCGCCGGCCGCGATGTGGTGGAGGGCGGTGGCTAGGGCTCGCCGGCGGATCGCGGGGGCGCGGCCGGCGTCCACGGCGGCGGGGGCGGAGAGGAGCAGCCGCGCCGTGGTCGTGCCGCGGTTCGGCGGGCCGGAGGTGCTGGAGCTGAGGCACGGGGTGCCCGTGCCCGATCTGAAGCCCGGGGAGGTGCTCGTGCGCGCGCGCGCCGTCTCCATCAACCCCCTGGACTTGCGAGTGAGCACTCCATTTTGGCCACCCCTTTCCCCTCTTGGGATTTAATCAACCGTCAGCCCAAGTTTTCACATTTTTTGATGTTTCTGGCATGTTGGGATTAGGATTAGGGTGGGCCGTGGGGCACCTGTTTTATCTGAACCGATCTCACTGTAGGAATGTATTGGTCGGTCGCTAATTCGCCGGTCTCATTTGGTACCAAACAGACTGAGGATTAATGCTATGGCCTATATGAAGGGAAGATCACTATAATAAGCAATAAAGTTAAATAATTTGTTGACCCAGATGGCAGAATGTGCGTTCTGTCCACCAGAAAATGTCCTGTTAGAAGCATTGAATTAGAAGATACTGCGCATAACTTAAACAATCAGATAGATTGGTGCCGAACTAAATTCAGTTCCAGAAGAATGAATCTGCTTTCAAGTTATAATATTCTCTCGCTATATGTTATTTACTTGGTAAATGTATTGTTTGCTTACAGATGCGGTCTGGTTATGGCCGTTGCATATTCGAGCCACTGCTACCTCTGATCCTTGGCCGGGACATCAGTGGTGAAGTTGCAGCTACAGGGACCTCTGCGTCGTCATTTTCTGTCGGGCAAGAAGTGTATGGTGCATTGCATCCAACAGCTATGAGAGGGACATGTGCTGATTATGCAGTTCTTTCGGAGGATGAGCTTACTCCTAAACCATCTACACTCACTCATGTGGTAGGAATTCTCGGAATAATTTCCTCTGCATTCTACACTTTCTTCAAAGGTCTAATTTCAGGAGTATTTTCAGTTTACCCACCTAGATTACTGAACATTATACTATGATAATAGCATCTAGTCTTGGGCAAACCTTCTTTTTCAGTTTCTAAATATATACTACCTCTGTTCCTAAATATAAGACGTTTTGGTAACTCAATTGAGCTACCAAAACGTCTTACGTTTATGAACAGAAGGGAGTACAAGTTATCCATTTCAAGGATATACATCTGATAGTTCGAGCAAAGAGCCACTATTATTTATTACGATTCGTATTGGAGAGAAGCGTATTCTTCTTTCTTCTGTTGATGACTAAAGGCTTTGTTTTTAATTTGTGTTGCTTGCTTGTTAAAAAGGCTCCTTACAAGTTGCTAGAGCTTTTTTTGTATATGTTACAGGAGGCTAGTGCAATTCCGTTTGCTGCGTTGACTGCCTGGCGTGCTTTACATGGTACTGCTCAAATTTCTGAAGGGTATGTCCTGTTACACACCCCAGTTTAATAAGAAGATAGCAATTTGCCTTTGTTGCTGTTTCCTGTGGCTTGGTTGCACGTTGGTTGATTTACTGAACATTTTTCACACAGTCATCATCAACATAGATAGCAATTTGCCTTTGTTGCTGTTTCCTGTAGCTTGGCTGCACATTGGTTGATTTACTGAACATTGTTCACACAGTCATCATCAACACTTCAACAACTAGGTCCATGATCTTGAATTTGCTTTGGCAGCTATATTTGTGATTGATGCAATAAACTGGCTAGGTTCTTATGCAATAGATTGGTCTATAATTTGCGCTGAATAGGCTTTGGAAGCTATATTATTGCTCCTCTTGTTGTGTTTATTTGGCATCCAACCAGCATCATGTTACTTTTATTAGTTTATTGATGGAAATTTTAAGAATACTTGAGTTAGTTTGTTACATATTGCTCTACACTTCCTTTTGGCTTCTAATTTAGCAACTCTGTAGGAAGCCAGGAACATTGAAGTTCCTTTTGATCGTTCTGAAAACCAATCTGCTAGTTAGGCCAACTGCATGTGCTCAAGCTTGCCATTGTCAGCATCATCATCTCATGTCTGATCAAGTGCCATTATATGAAATTATTTTGTCCTTTCATATGAATTAAATGCAACCAATTTCCGTTTTAGACAAAGAGTACTTGTGATTGGTGGAGGAGCGGTTGGGCTATCTGCTGTTCAGCTTGCGGTAGCTGCAGGATGTAGTGTTTCTGCTACTTGTGGGGCCCAAAGTATTGAGCAAGTTTTGGCGGCTGGTGCTGAAAAAGCTATTGATTACACTACTGAGGTAAAAATCCTTCAGAAGTCAGAAATCTTGACCGTATATTTATTTACAGTAATGATGTAGTGAAGTTCTTGATCTTCAGTATTTTGACCTGGACAACATAGGCACGCCATTCATGTCATTGTTTTGTCTAGATATCTCTCAGAACATACAGCTATCATTCTTTATTTTAGCAGACTAGGAATGGTTATGTATCAGTATGGTACTCAAGGCACCGCGTTTCATCTCTCGCTTTTATCTATCACTGTGGTTTTATTGCCGCATGAGCTGATAAGTTCATGCATATATGGAGAAAAGGGAACCCAGAATCACCTATTTTCCCCTCCACTTTTGTCTGTAGTGCTGGACACGAAGAAGTGCTAGGTGCTGCGTATCATCATCCTTTTGTACATTTGCAATTTAGCAGGATGTGGATGACACATACAGAGTGGCGATCAGATTATCAGGCCACGCTCTTGGTGCCCAGTAGCTCTATGTCTAGGCTTCAGCTATTGTCAACTCCATATGTCTGTGATCTGATATATAAATATAACATAAGTTCCAAAAATCCTTAGTTATTCTCCATACCTGAGAAAACAATTAAGAACTTTGTGTCGGGGGCAAGAATCTTGTCCGCTCGCCGTTGAGTTTTCTTTTCATCAAATTCCCTGCCTTGAATACTATTTTCTCCATAATGCTCATATTTTAAGTTACATTACAGGATACAGAAGCAGCAGTTACCGGAAAGTTTGATGCTGTGTTAGATACTATAGGAGTACCTGAAACTGAAAGAGTCGGCGTTAATCTTCTGAGGAGAGGTGGACATTATATGACCCTTCAGGTAATCAATCTGCAATGTTTAATCTTTCTATGCTTTTGTTTTCTTTGTCCTTCCTCATTGTGTTTCTTTTTACATGATTAGGGAGAAGCAGCTGCACTAGCAGACAGATATGGATTATTTGTGGGACTTCCTGCTGCTACTGCAGTTTTACGAAACAAACAGATGCAGTATCGTTGTTCTCATAGAATTGGTAAAGAGCTTCATTGCCATGCATATTTTGATCTGTTCGAAAATTTGTTTCCAGAACTTGCTAGTATGTCTGAGGACTGAGGGGGGCTACTTTACTATATATTGTGTAACTGCTCATAACCATCGAGGCTCTCAATCCCAATCAATAGGCAGATTGATGCCAACTAAAACTTGGTTAGTAATTGGCCAAGAAAATGTTATTTTAGCAACATAAAAAGAAGCTGACAAGAAATACAAAATGCTTTCTTTTGTCAGGTTACAAATACAACTAAAATTTATTTGCTTATCATTGTATGACTTTCTATGCATGTGACCTTCGTTTATAAATTGACGTGTTTTTCTTTTACGAGTGCAATACTTTAGAGAAGCCTTTTAGCTATGTAGGTAGCATATCCCATAATTTATGTGAGATGTTCTTAACTCGTGATCATCCAATTTAATTTCATCGTGATCATCCAATTTAATTTCAGAGTATTGCTGGACATTCATGAGAGCTGATCCTGAAGGTCTTCATGAGATCCAGAAGCTGTCTGGAGCCGGAAAATTACAGATACCTGTGGAGAAGACTTTTCCTATCAGTCAAGTAAGAGAAGCTCATGAGGCCAAGGAGAAAAGGCTGGTAGCTGGCAAGGTGGTTCTAGAATTCGACTAGTGTTAACAGGATTTTGCCCTACAGGCACAGAAGGACTGAACGTTTCTTAATTGTATGAAGTTTTTTCTTTCTTTGAATTTTGAGCCGCTTTGATGCTCTAAATATGCTTGCTCTCTAGATACAGGTTATCCTATCAGGATTTAGTGTAAATGCAGTAAATAATGACACGCAATACGAAAAGACTTGTTTCAAAGGATCGCAGTCATTATTGTTTCAGATGCATTTTTTTTGCCTTCAGCCAGAATACGTTTGAACTTCAGAAGTTCCAGATGTGAAGGTGGGAATATATGTGTGAACCAGAAAACATTAGTCTCATTGCTAGAAGCAGCAAATCAGGGGAATGATGAAGGGGACTGCCATCACCTTTTGTGCTAAAACAGTGAGCTATGCATGTATATCATATTTGTAGACGCAATTGAATGTCTTTTTGTGATTTTTGGAACTGCGTTCAGTCCCATCTCTCCGTAGTTCATACTACATTGTTCAGTGAGAAACTAGCAACTTGCTCAATGCTGGTTCCGATCTGTATTCAGTCACAGCCAGTATCCCAATACGGCAGTATCAGAGCATTACCGCGTTGCACCATGAAAAACATTTTTTCCCCTTGCCACAAACATTACCGTGTTCATGGAAGAAGAAACTACAACTAGAGTTAGTCACCTCCATAGAGCCATGCTTAGTTGGTCTCTGAAATACCAGAACTCCGAACATGGAGCGACGACAATTCCGGGCATCTTACCATGAACCAGGAATCTCATCCTCTATGGCTCATCGAACAGCTCCAAAATCAGACCAAATCTCCCCAGACCTCTCGGGACACTATTCACAGCACGCGCGGCAAAAATCTCAGCCGTTCATCCGTTAAACCGACACGATCGAATCATGCAAGTAGCTAACTAAAGAGGCAATCTGCGTCTGGCATTTCACAACGCAGCGTTGCCATGGCAGCTAAGCAGATGTGGGTTGCTGAGTACCACCAGGCTGTGCTGCTTCTGCTGCTGCTGCTGGCTGGGCAGGGCCGAAGTTGAGGATCCTTGGAAAAACCCATCCTCCACTCCATGTCCGCTGCTCCATCTCAGCAAGCCTCTGCCTCATGATCTGCTTTTCCATGTCGAGTTCGTCCATCCTTTTCCTTATTGCCTGCCATTTCGAAACACGAACAGATGATCATCTCTGCAGAGTTCTTGAGAGTATTATAGGTCAGGATCCAAATTAACTATCATCAAGATTGTTTTATATCTTAGAGATGGAGTATATAGCATACGTTTTTGTTACTCAGAGCCTGGCAGTGGTCATGTAAGCACATGATAAAGGAACTGCAGATGTCTACATATGAATTCAGAGACTAGAGAGTCCACAAACAAACTACTACATTCATTCGCGGATTTGCTCATGATATATCCTAGAAATCTGATGGAAATCATTTAAAATATGAAAGCGTGATAACATGGATTTCTCCGTGAGAACTATTGGATTGTTACAAACAAAATACCAGAACAGTTGGAACCAAGCGCCTTACCTCCACTTCCTGCTTACGGATCTCTTCTTTTCTGGCTTCTGACCTAGCACTTCTTTGCACCTCAAAGATTATTGCACCACTAGCGACCTAAGCAATCATGTGAGAACTCATGTCAGGTGTAATCATCTGATATCACACAATCACGTATTTATAGTGTCTGAAGACTAAGGACAAAGATAACAGAAAGCAAAGCCTACAGTTGTTGGATTTTTAGTTGTACCATATGCATTACATGAAACCGTTCAATAAATTTGTATGAACATCTCATTCAGAGCATGAACATCAAGGATACTTGCCGAGAAAACGAACAGTTCACCGAGAAGATCTGCAGCAGCTTGAATAGCTTTGTCCTCATTCAGGGGTCGAATGTGAATGTCAAGTGCACGTCCATGAAGTCGCCTCTGCATATTTGTTGCTAAACGATGGTTTGCCTGAAATAGTATGTCACACACCTTGTCAGTACAAGAACCACATAATATATGATCCAAACTGAACTGAAGAACTGTTTACTACTCCGTGCAAGAAAATCGGAACACATCCAAATTATAGCAATTCTCTGAACAGAATAGTAAACGGGAAAAAAACAACGAACTTGCCGCAAAAATAGGACAAAACTGTTACTCAGTTAATGTATAAGTAAATCTGAACCATAGCGAATTCAGAAGCCTTTTCAAGTTTAGATTCATGAAACAACACGACATTTTGATGGTGACCTGATAAAGATCATTGCAATATGTATTGTTAACAGCACACAGTGTTGCAGAATGCACATCAACAATCATTCTAAACTTCTGTAAGACTATAGGCATAATTTGAATTTGTGGTCTGTCATTGCTTAGATAATCCTCTTGTGTGATATAACAACACAAGCTCAAAGAACTACTATTACTGTACTTTTACTCAATTTGCCCACAGCAAAAGAACTCTTGCCATCAGATCAGGTTGCAGCAACAATCTGGATCAATGTACATTAGCAGTCGCAGGAATCAAATTTTGTGAGACAGCATTGCAAGTGATTGATGCAAGAGAAATATTCGTTCTAGTATTGTCATAATTCGCCAAAAAGCACCAAAGTCTATTATTTCCACAACAATATCCCTCATGGCCTGATGCCCTCATCGTAGAATACGGAGAACTAAATCGTCAACTCCACACATACCAGACCAATGGTATCAGCAACAAACCAACAAGAACAGAACATAGGCCTCATAATCTTCTATTAAGCATTTTGTCATGCACGTCCCCTGCTTCAAATCATAAACAAAGATGTCTAACAGGGCCGTACGAAACGTCCGCTCCAACCTCCCGAATCGTACGGAATCGAAACGATCAAGCAGCACCAACTTGGGAACAGTGACAAGAACCAGCCGGGAGAAACTCTACATACGCGCGGCGATCCAAACATCGGAAAGGAAAAGGGTATCGAATACGTACGGACGAGTTAATAGGCGGACTAAGTAACGAAGGGGGAGGGTCACCTGCGCGAGGCCGATGATGAATCCGCGGAACTTGGGGTGGATGCCGGCGTTGTGCTTGAGGCGGGTGGCGATGGGCTTGCTCAGCGTCCGGAACGCGAGCAACCCGAGCTTCACCAATGGCAGCACCATGGCGTCCTCCTGTCGGACCGCCTCCTTTGCCGATGGTCGCGAAGGGGGAGAAGATGGGCCGCGGCGGCGGGCGCAGGCGCGTGGCGGAGACGCCGAGTTGTTGCTGGTTTGGCTCTACTTTTCTTGGAGAGGAAGGAGAGAACTCTCTAGGAAGGGGGTGTACAAAGAGTGGGAGCAGTCGTTCGCTTATTGGACAAGTTTTGGTCGCTAATTCCCTCGTGTCCAATGTAATCACCTAGGCAAAACAAAAAATTATACAAATACCGGTTTTGCTTATTAACTGTAAATCTTAGTCGACTCCTCATACTGTTGGATTATGACGTGAATCGTGCTGTCATACGAGTTGTACATCTGTTGCAGGTCAGATTTCTTCGGTTATATGTGGGTTTTAACTGAGATTTCCATATTGCACAAGGGTTGCAAGTTGCATCTGAGATTTTTCAATTGCAAGTGGGTTGCAACTGAGAAAAAAATCAAGATCATTTGATTTGCGTCATAATTCGTGTTAGATGGAAATTGTACACGAGTTAGACGTGAGTGACGTTTACTATGTTTAGTTAAATTTCAGCTGAAATCTTGACGTGTCTTGTAAATTTTTTTTTTAACCACTTCTATTGAGAGTGAGAGGACGGGTATTGAACTATGGGGACTGAAATTAGTTGAAGTCTAGGTCACTTTCCATTATCAACATTTGGATTTAAATCCAACTATCGTTGCTCTTTTTTTTTTTGCGAAGACCTTTTAGAAACCTAGACGTCGTCGCGTATCAGTATTTTCCCTGACAGGTTGTCTTACACTGTGTTTGGCTTCACGTATGTCTTATCTTATGAAGCGGTTATCTTGCACTCTGTTCAGTTACACTTATATACATCTTTGGACGAAGCGTAACCCACAACACGCACTATGACAAATGTGCATACTATTTATTACGCGCACCGACCAATGTAGCCCTTCAAGATTTATGAATGCTTAACGCACCAAAAGCGTCGTTATGGAGCGTAGTATGTAGCAAGCACTACGACAAAACACATCCAATAAAATATTACGCGAAAACATTCTACTTCGTCCACAACGCAATTTACTGCTCTAAGTTTACGCGAAAACATTCTACTTCGTCCACAGCGCAATTTACTGCTCTAAGTTTATTTTTTACACTGGTTACACACATAAAAACGAGCCATGCTCTCGTCTATGGAGATCCACGCACACTCCACACCACTATTCCCGCACACCCTCTCATGCTGCCACGTGCCGCATCCAAAGCGGATCCCACGTGAGGCTCCCGCGTCCGCGCGCCTTCTAGGAAGGGCGAACTCCTCCAAGTAGACTAATCTTGAGATTTATAAATCTTAGATCATATCATTACCTGTTATTTTTTTACTTTGTTTTTTCCTTCATTTTGTGTCTTTTAAGGTTTTAGGTGGAACTAGTTATCTCACACGTGCACTTTGCGTCATCCCCACCACTTTCGAAGTTAAAATGAAGACGAAAGAATTGACTCAAGATTAGAAGAATCATACTCAATGTTATGTTCTGCCAGATCACGAATCCCGAAATTGCTAGTTTCGCATAAGATCATCTGCATTGTGCAGGAGAAGCGATTCAAAGAGACATTTGAGCCGATTCAACACACTTGAGAGGTCGAACTCAAGGAAAAGATTCATTGAACCAGATCAACTTCTTGGTTCAACTCGAAGGGTTGGCATGGCCCACTTGTAATCAGAGTATGGAGGAAAAGTTGCCAAGTGCCAAGTGTGCCCAATAGGAAGATGGAAGGAAAACGCTCCATGGGATGGCTTAAGAGCATATCCAACCATACCCCCACTCCCCCCCTTTCCACGCGGATAGCATAGCCCGTAAACGGAGTGGCGAGAAAATGTTCACCCAGCCGGGCCCACCATACCTTGCCTAAATGTCTACGATGTTCGGCACCCCTCAAACCAAGCCCATATCTAGGGCAGATATGGGCTGTCCGGACACGCCCGGATGCTTCCACCACATAGGACCGGCCCAGGATGGTCCACTCCGTTCTCACATATACCCTATGAAAGGACATTTCTTAATCCCTTATGTTTTGTGTGTTATGCAACCAGACTAGTGATGATTTAATATGTGAATCAAGTGATGCAGGTTTTAGGTGATTAAAACATCTTTGCATCAAATCCAAAAAGGGAGCTGAAAAGAGCTTGTATTGTTGCTGAAGAAAGGGAATCAGATTATCCGATCCAGGCTGAATCGGAATATCCGATTCTCAAGGATTGCTCGAATTCGGCTAAGGGCCTTAAAGCAACCAGTTTTTTGGTGTACTGAAGTTTTCCGGAATATCCGATTCTGGTTGAATCGGATTATCCGATCGTCAAGGATTGCTCGAATTTCTGCTAAGGACTACAAGCAACCAAGTTCTGGGGCGTACTGAAGTTTTCCGGAATATCCGATTCCGGTTGATCCGGATTATCCGGTGGTGTCGGATTATCCAATGCACACTTGAATCGGATTATCCGACTCCCCTGTCTTCAACTGCTACATTTCATGGAGGGGTATAAAAACCCCTCCACCAACCTCCAGCAAGCTACCCGACCAGAATCTCTTGACTCACCATTGTTGAAAGCTTCATCTTCATAGATCTCTCTCCCTACCCACTCAAACACCTTATCCTTCTAGGACTTGGGAGAGTTAACCTAGATCTACACTTCCACCAAAGCGATTTGATTTCCCCATCCATTCCTTTGAGGAACTTGTTACTCTTGGGTTCGTTGGAACCCTAGACGGTCGTGGTCATTCTTGTGGCTTTGGAAGTCACGGGACTAGCCAGGAGCCTCCAATTCAGTTGTGGAGTCGTGCCCCGGCCTTGTAATTCTTGTGGCTTCGGGAGCCGCGGGAATTTGGTGAGAGCCTCCAATTCGGTTGTGGAGTGTTCCTCATCCTTGTAAAGGTTTGTTGCCGACCTCGAGGGCATCATATAGTGGCTCGTGGAACTCCTCATTGGAGGATAACACGAGGGAGATACGGTGTGCCATATCACGGCTACTCGAAGTTCACTTTGTGACTTCGCACCGCTCCAACGGAGACGTAGCTTCCATTGGGAAGTGAACTCCGGTGAAATATCTCCGCGCCACCGTGTGGTTATCTCTTAACCTTCCTTTACTTGTATTGCTAGCTTATCTTATTTAGAATATCTTGCTAGCTTGTCTTTTGCTCATCATATAGGATTGTTCACCTAGTTGCATTTCTAGAGAACTTATATTTGAGCAAAGCCTTAATTTTATTAAAAGAAAAAGAAAATTTGTAGTTGCCTATTCACCCCCCCCCTCTAGTCAACCTACTCGATCCTTTCAATTGGTATCAGAGCAATGTCTCTTTATTAAGGGCTTAACAGCCTAAAGAGGAGGAGGACTACCGAGGAGGAAGTAAAACTTGCTAAAGAACAACAAGATAAAATTAATCAAGAACAACTTGAGAAAGAATTAAGTGAAGCGGATAACCTCACCCGATGATGACGCACCGCTCACCATGAAAGCCATGAAAGACCTCTCTGGGTTCATGAGGGCTAAAATGGTGGACGAGGTGTATACTCGGGTCATTAATAATCAAAATGCCTCCTCATCAACCGATGTCTCTATTGGTGAGTCCTTGGGTGATAAGGAGAAAGCTAAAAGTAATGAAAAGCCCCCTCTTAACTTTGCTCCACCTAGTTCATATCTCACTCAAGTTCCACCCACCCAACCTCATTTAAACAACCAAGGTAGACCCCTCCTAAGCTTGATAATACTCGTTATTTTTCTTGGAAGAAATCTATGGAGTCTTATTTTCGCAGCTGTTCAGTGCTTCTTTGGAGGGTGGTTGTACACGGTTACAATCCGGTTGATCCCAACAACTTGACAAAGCAAGAAGAGATTGATGAGCAACTTGATGCAAACGCCAAATACATTTCTCGAGAGTGCCATGTCCGCCAATGATGAAGATCATGTGTGGAATCTCAAAACCACCAAGGAGGCTTGGGTTTATCTTGAATCTATATATGAAGGCAATGAAGGCATTCAACGATCCAACATAGCTATCCTTCAACATCAAGTTGACAATTTCATAATGCTAGAAGATGAGACTCCTAATGATCTCTTTCGAAGACTCATGAAGCTTGTTGTGACCATGAGGGAGAATGGAAAGAAGGATATGGACGATGAATGGGTCAAGTCCAAGTTCCTCAAGACCATGGTTCCATACAATGAAAATATGGTGATGAATCTTCATGCTAGAGCTGACTACACAACAATGTCTTCCAATGACCTCTTGACACAATTCATCACCTATGATACCTTGAAGGCCACTTCCAAGTCTTCCATCAACCAAGCTCGTGGCACTAAGAACCTTGCCTTGAAGGCTCATGTGGGAGAACATTCAAGATATGAAGAAAGCACAAGTGTTTATCATGAAGAAGATTTGGAGGGTGAACTCAATGAGGTTCTTGCTCTTGTCGCCACCAAGTATTGGGACAAAAAGAATCTCAAGAGCAACATCTCCCCACCAGAAGAGATTGATGAGCAACTTGATGCAAACGCCAAATACATTCTCGAGAGTGCCATGTCCGCCAATGATGAAGATCATGTGCGGAATCTCAAAACCACCAAGGAGGCTTGGGTTTATCTTGAATCTATATATGAAGGCAATGAAGGCATTCAACGATCCAACATAGTTATCCTTCAACATCAAGTTGACAATTTCATAATGCTAGAAGATGAGACTCCCAATGATCTCTTTCGAAGACTCATGAAGCTTGTTGTGACCATGAGGGAGAATGGAAAGAAGGATATGGGCGATGAATGGGTCAAGTCCAAGTTCCTCAAGACCATGGTTCCATACAATGAAAATATGGTGATGAATCTTCATGCTAGATCTGACTACACAACAATGTCTTCCAATGACCTCTTGGCACAATTCATCACCTATGATACCTTGAAGGCCACTTCCAAGTCTTCCATCAACCAAACTCGTGGCACTAAGAACCTTGCCTTGAAGGCTCATGTGGGAGAACATCCAAGATATGAAGAAAGCACAAGTGTTTATCATGAAGAAGATTTGGAGGGTGAACTCAATGAGGTTCTTGCTCTTGCTGCCACCAAGTATTGGGATAAAAAGAATCTCAAGAGCAACATCTCCCACCAGTGAGAAGAATGTGTTTTAACTGTGGAAAGGGCAATCACCTTGTGAAGGATTGCCCTTATGAGAGAAGAGAAGATTATGGAGGCCAACTCATCTTAAAGAAGAAAAAGTACTTCCCCAAACCCAAGGCCTTCATCAAGAGAGCTCCTCAAAAGGCTCTTGTCATCGCAACACATGAAGATTATGAGTCCGGTGGCGAGGAGGAGGATGATGATACAAGTGAGGAAGTGGGGATGACAGCTCTTGCAATGGGCAACTGCTGGCGCCTGGTTGACGGGAGAGTATTCGAGGATGATGATGATGGTGATGATGAGTACTTCCCCGGCAACGGCGCCAGAAAAAGAGCTTGATGGCGTGAATCACACGTTCGTTGGGAGACCCCAAGAGGAAGGTATGATGCAGTCAGCAGCAAGTTTTCCCTCAGAAAGAAACCAAGGTTATCGAACCAGTAGGAGCAGCAACTCTTCAGAAGGTTGTTGGTGGCTCGCGCGGCGCAACACGATCACCAACGTGGAATCTGCACACAACACAATCAAACTACTTTGCCCCAACGAAACAGTGAGGTTGTCAATCTCACTGGCTTGCTGAAAACAAAGGATTAAACGTATGGTGTGGAAAATGAGTATTAAATTGCAGAGAATGAAAAAGGAACAGTTTGCAGTTTGTGGTTGTTTAATCAGTGTAAAAGAATGGACCGGGGTCCACAGTTCACTAGTGGTGTCTCTCCATAAAAGATAACTAACATGTTGGGTGAACAAATTACAGCTGGGCAATTGACAATAGTGAGCGCATGACAATGCATATACATGACATGTTGACTACTATGATATTTAATTGGGCATTACGACATAATACATAGACCGTTATCCAACAGCATCTATGACTAATAATCCACCGCCGGGTTGTCATCCGAGTCCCCCGTTGGTATTAAGTTGCAAGCAACGGATAATTGCATTAAGTAAAGTGCGTAATGTAAACAAACACATATGCCGTGGACATAGCATCGTTAGGTTATCCCTAGTGGCAACAGCACATCCACAACCTTAGAACTTTCTGTCACTGTCCCAGGTTAAACGGAGGCATGAACCCACTATCTAGCATAAATACTCTCTCTTGGAGTTACAAGCATCTACTTGGCCAAAGCATCTACGAGTAACGGAAAGCATGCAAGATCTTAAATAACATAGATAGATTGATAATCAACTTGACATATATTCAATATTCATCGGATCCCAGCAAACACAACATGTAGCATTACAATAATATGATCTTGATCATGTAGGGCAGCTCACAAGATCTAAACATGATGGCACAAAGTGGAGAGACAACCATCTAGCTACTGCTATGGACCCGTAGTCCAAGGATGAACTACTCACGCATCACTCCGGAGGCAGGCATGGCGATGTAGAAGCCTCCGGTGACGATTCCCCTCTCCGGCAGGGTGCCGGGAAGAGGTTCTGAACCCTCCCGAGCTAGGGTTGACGGCGGCGTCTCTGGAACTTTTCGTGGATATTTGCTCAGGTACTTAGGGTTTTCGCGTCGGGGGGAATAAGTAGGCGAAAGGGCGGCGGCTGCGGACCCCCGAGGGGCCCACACCACCCTAGGGCGCGGCAGGGGGGCCCGCGCCCTAGGTGCGTGTGGGGCCCTGGTGGCCCTCCTCTGCTGCTCCTTCGCTCCGTCAGGTGTGTTCTGGAAAAATAGGGACCCCCGTGTAGTTTCGTCCAATTCCGAGAATATTTCCAGACTAGCTTTTCTGGAATACAAAAACAGCAGAAAACAGGAACTGGCACTTCGGCATCTTGTTAATAGGTTAGTCCCAAAAAATGTATAAAAGTGATATAAAGTAGATGCAAAACATGTAGCAATTGGTATAAAACAAGCATGGAACATCAAAAATTATAGATACGTTTGAGACGTATCAGCATCCCCAAGCTTAGTTCCTACTCGTCCTCGAGTAGGTAAACGATAAAAACAAAATAATTTTTGAGGTGACATGCTACATCATAATCTTGATCATATAATATTGCAAGGCACATGTAAATGAATGAAGTGATCCAAGTCAATGGTCTATAATTTGCTACCAAATAGATAATGAGTAAACAATGAATCACACAAGCTAAACGTTTTCATGAATAGTACTTTCGAGACAAGCATCAAACAGTTTTGCATAAGTGTTAACTCATAAAGCAATAGTTTCTAATAAAAGGTATTTAATCAACACAAAGGAAGAATTTAGTTTCAGCATTTGCTTCAACTTTCAACATATTTATCTCATGGATATTGTCAACACAAAGTAGTATAACAAGTCCAATACATTGCATATAACGCATGTTGTAACAAAGTTGACACTAGTGTTTGCTTGTGGAAGACAGAAAGAATAGGAAAACTGACTCAACATAAAAGTAAAAGAAAGGCCCTTCGCAGAGGGAAGCAGGGATTAAATCATGTGCTAGAGCTTTTAGGTTTTTGAAAGCATATAGAGATTGCATAAAATATTTGATACTCCTCCCAACCTTGCTAACACAAGCCATGGCTAACCGAATCCTCGGGTGCCTTCCATCAATCACATACCATGGAGGAGTATCTATTTTTGAGAGGTGTTTGTTAATTGTCAACGAATGGTAGCGGGTGAGAACAGTATTCTACCTGTCGAACGGACTTTTAAGAGCGGCTCCCATGAAGGACGTTATTTCTACCAGCAAGGCAGATCATCCCTCTTTCTCTTTGGTTTACACACATTCAGGTATTTCACTGTTTGTCATTGCTTACTGATGAATCAGGGCAAAAGTGTGAAGAGAATTAATTGGTTAAAGTTGTAATTAATTGGGACTGGGCACCCCGTTGCCAGCTCTTTTTGCAAATTGGATAAGCGGATGTATATGCCACTAGTCCAGGTGTAAAAGTCCACTCGACAAATAGAATAAAGAATAACCACACTAATTCCTCATGAGCTAGTAAACATTGACACAAAAAGGGAATAATAACATTTTGAATAATTTAAAGGTAGCACATGAAAAATTTACTTGGAGTGGCAAGGAAATACCACATATAGGTAGTTATGGTGGACACAAATGGCATGGATTTTGGCTCAAGGATTTGGATGCACGAGAAGCATTCCCTCTCAGTACAGAGTTTAGGCTAGCAAGGTTATGTAAGCAAACAAGAATATCAACCCGTACACCAAGTTTTATATGACAAACATATTGCAAACGTTATAAGACTTCATACCGTCTTCCTTGTTAACCAAACCCTGTTATTAGAAAATATCTAGACCTTAGAGATACCACCGATGCAAACCAAATTTTCAACAAGCTTTACGGTAGTTCTTCACTAATAGGCTTAACTCATGTGATGCACAATTTAATCATGATCTACTTGTTAACTCAAAACAATTGACAAGCATCAAGTTATCCATTTTAGTGATCTACAAGATTAAGCAAGTTTTTCCTTATACCAATTACCACATGCAACATTTTCTGAACCAACCAAACACCAATCAATTTATTTCATCAACTCTCCAAACAAATATAAGTGAAGCAAGAGAGTACTTTCTACAAAAGAAAGCTAATAGCTCTGACAAGAGATACATGAAAACAAGAGCTAAAAGCTGAACAGCGCTAGATATGAATACTCAACAAATATAAGTGAAGAATAGGAGTATTCTCATGAAAAAGCGGAGCGTGTCTCTCTCCCAATCAAGAATGCTAGGGTCCAGTCAAGCTTTATTGAAAATAAAAGTGCAATACTGAAAATAAAAGCACACAGACGCTCCAAGAAAAGCACATATGATGTGAAAGAATTAAAATATAGTTTCACTAGAGATGACCTGATAATTTTGACGATGAAGAAGGGGATGCCTTGGGCATCCCCAAGCTTAGACGCTTGAGTCTTCTTGAAATATGCTGGGGAGATCCATGGGAGCCTCCCCAAGCTTAAGCTCTTCACTCTTCTTGATCCTATTATATCATCCTTCTCTCTTGACCCTTGAAAACTTCCGTCACACCAAACTCAAAGTAGATCTCATTAGAGGGTTAGTGCATAATCAAAAATTCACATGTTCTATAAAGACGCAATATGATTTGTTACTTTAAACATTAGCTACAGCCACTGATGTTATGTGAAGCTCTTCCACCCAAAAAAGAATTTCACTCAACACTAGTAAAAGAGAGAATGCAAAATAAAAAGGCATAATCTGTCTAAAACAGAACAGTCCGCAAAGACGAATTTTTTCGAGGCACTTACGACGCTCAGATCGAAAACTCTGAACTAATGAAAGTTTCAGACATTCATAAAGATTACGCACAAAAATTTCAGATTTAATTAACAATCTGGTGATTTTAGGAATTTCGTACAGTGAACAGCAAAAATCTGTTTCTGCGCAGCAATCAAAATTAAGCATCATCTTAACATTAGAGGCTACTCTTGGCACAACAATGCGAGAAAATAAAGATACAAAGGAGTTGCTACAGAAGTAAACACTCCTTGACTCAATAAAAGAAAAATTGCAGAAAAAAATAATGGGTTGCCTCCCATAAGCGCTTTTCTTTAACGCCTTTTAGCTAGGCACAAAGCATGCATCAAGTATTACCAAGTGAAGAAGCATCAACATTGTAATTTGTTCGAACAATAGAATCATAAGGTGGCTTAATCTTCTTCCTAGGAAAGTGTTCCATACCTTTCTTGAGAGGAAATTGATATTTTATATTCCCTTCTTTCATATCAATAATAGCACCTACAGTCTAAGAAAAGGTCTTCCCAGCACAATAGGGCATGATGGATTGCATCAATATCCAAGACAATAAAATCAACGGGGACATAATTGTTGTTAACCATGATAAGAACATCATCAATTCTTCCCAAAGGTTTTTTAATAGTAGAATCAACAAGGTGAACATCCAAGTAACAATTTTCCAAAGGTGCTAAATCAAGCATATCATATAATCTTTTAGGCATAACAGAAATACTAGCACCAAGGTCACACAAAGCATTGCAATCAAAGTCATTCAATTTCATTTAATGATGGGCTCCCAACCATCTTCTAACTTCCTAGGGATAGAAGCTTCATGTTTAATTTTCTTCCCTAACTTGTATGAGAGCATTAGTAATATGTTTAGTAAAAGCCATGTTTATAGCACTAGCATTAGGACTTCTAGCTAGCTTTTGCAAGAACTTAATTACTTCAGAAATATTGCAACCATCAAAATCAAAGTCATTATCATCAAAAGTAATGGAGTTATTATCTTCCTTATTGCTAGAAATTTCAGCATCTTTATCAAGGACAGTTTCAGAGTTATCAGGCAATTTAGGACATTTTGCAATAGAAGTGGAAACATTACCAACACCAATATCTTGCCATTAATGGTAGGAGGTTTGTTAACACTTGAGTTTGAAGCATTTTCAGAAGTAGTAATAGTATAAACTCTAGCAATATTATTCTTTCTAGCAATTTCATCCTCTCTTTCCCATCTAGCATGCAATTCAGCTAACATCCTCACATTGTTATCAATTTTAACTTGTATAGCATTGAGAGTTTTGCTCTCTTTAACATCATGAGGCATGTTCTTTAGTTTCAACAAGTCAACATCAAGAGCAAGACTATCAACTTTAGAGGAAAGCACATCAATTTTCCCAAATTTCTCCTCAACAGTTTTATTGAAAGCAGTTTGTGTACTAATAAAATCCTTAAGCATAACTTCAAGATCGAGGGTACACTCTTATTATTGTTGTAGGAGTTACTATAGGAATTTCCATAACCATTGCCACTATTAGAAGGATAGGGCCTATAATTGCTATTACCAAAATTATTCCTATAAGCATTGTTGTTGAAATTATTATTTTTAATGAAGTTCACATCAACATGCTCTTCTTGAGCAACCAAAGAAGCTAAAGGAACATTATTTGGATCAACATGTGTTTGACCATTTGCAAGCATAGACATAATAGTATCAATTTTGGCACTCAAGGAGAGGTTTCCTCAACAGAATTTACCTTCTTACCTGTTGGAGCTCTCTCGGTGTGCCACTCAGAATAATTAATCATCATATCATCAAGAAGCTTTGTTGCAGCACCCAAAGTGATGGACATAAAGGTACCTCCAGCGGCCGAATCCAATAAATTCCTGAAGAAAAATTTAATCCTGCATAGAAGGTTTGGATGATCATCCAAGTAGTCAGTCCATGAGTGGGACAATTTTTAACCAATGATTTCATTCTCTCCCATGCTTGAGCAACATGTTCATTATCAAATTGCTTAAAATTCATTATGCTACTTCTCAAAGAAATAATCTTAGCAGGAGGATAATATTTTCCAATAAAAGCATCTTTGCATTTAGTCCATGAATCAATACTATTTCTAGGCAAAGATAGCAACCATTCTTTAGCACGTCCTCTCAAGGAGAAAGGAAAAAGTTTCAGTTTAATAATATCACCATCTACTTCCTTGAGCTTTTGCATTTCACAAAGTTCAACAAAGTTATTAAGGTGAACAGCAGCATCATCAGTACTAACACCAGAAAATTGCTCTTTCATAACAAGATTTAAAAGTGCAGGTTTAATTTCATAAAATTCTGCTGAAGCAGCAGGTGGAGCAATAGGTGTGCATATGAAATCATTGTTGTTCGTGCTAGTGAAATCACACAACTTAGTGTTCTCAGGAGTACTCATTTTAGCAGAATAAAAACAGACAGAAAATAACTTGAAAGTAAACTAGATGCAAGTAACTAATTTTTTTGTGTTTTTGATAATTGAAAGCAAACAAGATAAAATAAAATAAACTAAGCAAGACAAAAACAAAGTAAAGAGATTGGAAGCGTGAAACTCCCCTTGCAGAAGACTGCTGTCTCCCCGGCAACGGCGCCAGAAAAAAGCTGTTGACGGAGAGACAGAGATGATGTGATGATGAGTACTTCCCCGGCAACGGCGCCAGAAAAATAGCTTGATGCGTGAAACACACGTTCGTTGGGAGACCCCAAGAGGAAGGTATGATGCAGTCAGCAGCAAGTTTTCCCTCAGAAAGAAACCAAGGTTATCGAACCAGTAGGAGCAGCAACTCTTCAGAAGGTTGTGGCTCGCGCGGCGCAACACGATCACCAACGTGGAATCTGCACACAACACAATCAAACTACTTTGCCCCAACGAAACAGTGAGGTTGTCAATCTCACTGGCTTGCTGAAAACAAAGGATTAAACGTATGGTGTGGAAAATGAGTATTAAATTGCAGAGAATGAAAAAGGAACAGTTTGCAGTTTGTGGTTGTTTAATCAGTGTAAAAGAATGGACCGGGGTCCACAGTTCACTAGTGGTGTCTCTCCATAAAAGATAACTAACATGTTGGGTGAACAAATTACAGCTGGGCAATTGACGAATAGTGAGCGCATGACAATGCATATACATGACATGTTGACTACTATGATATTTAATTGGGCATTACGACATAATACATAGACCGTTATCCAACAGCATCTATGACTAATAATCCACCGCCGGGTTGTCATCCGAGTCCCCCGTTGGTATTAAGTTGCAAGCAACGGATAATTGCATTAAGTAAAGTGCGTAATGTAAACAAACACATATGCCGTGGACATAGCATCGTTAGGTTATCCCTAGTGGCAACAGCACATCCACAACCTTAGAACTTTCTGTCACTGTCCCAGGTTAAACGGAGACATGAACCCACTATCTAGCATAAATACTCTCTCTTGGAGTTACAAGCATCTACTTGGCCAAAGCATCTACGAGTAACGGAAAGCATGCAAGATCTTAAATAACATAGATAGATTGATAATCAACTTGACATAATATTCAATATTCATCGGATCCCAGCAAACACAACATGTAGCATTACAATAATATGATCTTGATCATGTAGGGCAGCTCACAAGATCTAAACATGATGGCACAAAGTGGAGAGACAACCATCTAGCTACTGCTATGGACCCGTAGTCCAAGGATGAACTACTCACGCATCACTCCGGAGGCAGGCATGGCGATGTAGAAGCCTCCGGTGACGATTCCCCTCTCCGGCAGGGTGCCGGGAAGAGGTTCTGAACCCTCCCGAGCTAGGGTTGACGCGGCGGCGTCTCTGGAACTTTTCGTGGATATTTGCTCAGGCTTAGGGTTTTCGCGTCGGGGGGAATAAGTAGGCGAAAGGGCGGCGGCTGCGACCCCCGAGGGGCCCACACCACCCTAGGGCGCGCAGGGGGGGCCCGCGCCCTAGTGGCGTGTGGGGCCCTGGTGGCCTCCTCTGCTGCTCCTTCGTCCGTCAGGTGTGTTCTGGAAAATAGGGACCCCGTGTAGTTTCGTCCAATTCCGAGAATATTTCCAGACTAGCTTTTCTGGAATACAAAAACAGCAGAAAACAGGAACTGGCACTTCGGCATCTTGTTAATAGGTTAGTCCCAAAAAATGTATAAAAGTGATATAAAGTAGATGCAAAACATGTAGCAATTGGTATAAAACAAGCATGGAACATCAAAAATTATAGATACGTTTGAGACGTATCAGCACCTTCCTCCTTCATTGGCACCCCTCTTCTCCGCTCCAAATGACAACAAGATCTCTAAACCCATGTGCCTCATGGCCAAGGAAACCAAGGTGAATTCCCCACCTAAAATTGCTATCTCCGTAAACCATCTCTCTTGGATTGTGTTGAGGATGCAGGGAAAAATGAAGAGAAAGAAGATGCAATTACCCTCTTTGTAAACAAGCTCCAAGGTCCAACCAAGAAAATGGTTGAGGCTCTCATGTACCAATATGGAGAAGCCAAACACCTCCATGAGGAGAAGGAGAACAGGATTTATGAGCTTGAGGGGCATGCACGTGATCATGCCGATAAAATTGGTGAGCTAGAAGATAAACTTGTTGAGGAACAAGTGTTCCGGGAGCAACTTGAGGAGACCCAAGCCAGTGATTTATCCAAGGCAAAAGAAACCCGTGAAACCTCTATTCAAGTTGTTATGATCTAAAAATAAAAAATGATGAGCTTGTAGAGAGTCATAACAAACTCCTTGAGAATTTTGAGCAACTTAGGGAAACCCACAAGGTGACCTCAAGTGAGCTCACCAAGCTCAAGGAGTCACATGCCAAATTACAAGCTCAATTCATATATGCTAGCTTCACCACTCCTCATAATGATAAAGATACAATGCTTGTGCTACTAACCCTTTATGTCTTAAAGCATCTCTCATGGAGGAGAACACTAGGCTGAAGGCCCAACTTGAGAAGGGCCTAGCCACTTGCATCCAAGGGGAGAAGAACCTCAATGATCTTTTGACCAATCAAAAGGGAGTGGTTGAAAGGAAGGGCTTGGGATTGCTCCCAAGTCCAAGAAGGCAAACAAGAAGAAGATGCCTACTCCCCTTCAAAAGATATTGTTTTTGTGAAGGAGGGGGAGTTGGGAAAGAAGAATGTTGAACCCATTGTGGGTGGTAAGGCCACTAGGGCAATGCCACTCACAATGACTTTGCAGGAAAATATAGCCCCTCATATGTGCTTATGAAATCTAGAAATGGTTATGTTTTTGCTAAATATGTTGGTACCTCATATGGAGATGATTATCACTATGCTATTTGGGTTCCAAAGACCCTTGTGACTAACAAAAGAGGACCCATCCAAAATGGGTACCTAAATCAAAGACTTGATTTATTGTAGGGCTTTTCTTCCGGTGGATCTTCATGGCTCATTGATAGTGGGTGTTCATCTCATATGACCGGAAGCAACGAAGTAGTAAAGGGCTTATTGAAACAATTACTCACATTCTCTCATGTCACCATTGGGAACAATGCAAGACTTAAGGTATTGGGATATGGCAAGGTAATGATCACTCCGGAGTTATCCATTGAGAAGGTCCTCCTTGTTGAATCCCTTTCATATAATTTACTTTCCGTAGGTCAATTATGCAATGCCGGTTACACCGTTATCTTTAATAAATACCACGTGACCATCCTTTTCACACAATCTTTTAAAGTAGCCTTTGTTGGACTTCGTGAGAACGGTTTGCATGTGGTCGATTTCTCGAAAGAGACCACTCAAATTGCCACGTGTCTAATGGCTAAATCCGACAAGGGATGGCTTTGGCATCGCCGGCTAGGCCATGTCGGTATGAGAAATTTACAAACTCTTGTGAAGGGTGGACACGTGGTAGGACTTACCGATGTTAATTTTTCCAAAGATCGTCCTTGTAGTGCTTGCATAGCCGGAAAGATGCATGAAAAGAATCACCCCAAGAAGACCATTATCTCCACTAAGAGGCCTTTGGAGCTCCTTCATATGGATCTTTTTGGGCCTCCCACATATTATAGTCTTGGTGGCAAGAAATATTGTTTGGTGATTGTGGATGATTATTCAAGATATTGTTGGACTTTCTACATCAAGAGGAAGAGTGAAACTCAAAAGATATCCATTGACTTTGCAACCCTAGTTCAACGCCAATATGACTCCAAGATTTTGGCAATAAGAAGTGACAATGGTACGGAGTTCAAGAATTACACTATGAATGATTTCCTATGTGGGGAGGGCATTCAACACCAATATTCCGCTACATATACTCCCAACAAAATGGTGTCGCCGAAAGGAAGAACCGCACGCTTATTGATATGGCAAGAACTATGTTGGCCGAATTTCATTCCCCATACAACTTTTGGGCCGAAGCCATCAACACCGCTGCCACTACTCAAACCGGCTCTTCTTTCGTCCTCTCATGGAAAAGACACTATATGAACTCCTTACGGTAAAAAACCAAGTGTCTCTTACTTTCGTGTATTTGGTTGCAAATGCCATGTTTACATTAAAGGTTACCCAATTGCTAAATTTGAATCTAGATCTTTTGATGGTATTCTTGTTGGATATGCCGCAAACTCATACTTATAGGGTCTACAACATATCCACCGGATGTGTTGAAGAATCTATGAATGTGGAGTTTGACGAGGATAATGGCTCCCAAGCGGGGCATATTGATCATGATGATGTAGGTGATGAAGCTCCATCTCAAGCCATAAGAACTATGGGGATTGGAGAACTTATTCCTATTGAAGAACCTATTGTTGATACTCAAGAAGAAGGAACAAGTTCTACTCAAGTTGAGCCATCCACCTCAACAATTGATCAAGAAACTATTCAAGAACAAGAACATGATTCATCCACATGATCAAAAAATGGTCAAGAAGAAAATGGTCAAGTCCCACCCAACTCTAGTGGTGAACAAGAACATCATGAACCCACAATTCCAAGAACTCCATTAGGGTTGACCATGAACAAGATGAAGGCAATGATGAAGATATTTGTGTTGGTGAAACAATTGGTCAAGCCATGGAACGCCGGGTCATCCGGCGTGCATCAAAATTGGATTATCAACCACTTCAAAGAAATATCCTTGGGAGTATCCGTAGGGGTGTGTCCACACGCAATCAATTATCTAACTTTTGTGGTCATGTCTCTTGTTTGTCTAGCTTAGAACCTCTCAAGGTATATGATGCTCTTGAAGATATGGATTGGGTTGCGGCTATGCATGAAGAGTTGAACAACTTCGAGCGCAACAAAGTGTGGTCATTAGTTGAAAGACCCAAAGACACATGCCATAATGTCATTGGAACCAAGTGGATATTTAAGAACAAGCAAGACTCACATGGTCAAGTCATCCGCAACAAAGCAAGATTGGTTGCACAAGGCTACACCCAAATCGAAGGAGTCGACTACGGTGAAACCTATCCCCGTTGCTAGACTTGAATCCATTCGCTTACTAATTGCTTATGCATCTACTCATAAATTGTCTTATATCAAATGGATGTTAAAATGCTTTCTTAAATGGTCCACTAAATGAGTTGGTGTATGTTAAACAACCTCCGGGTTTCGAAGACCCTAAATTTCCTAACCACGTCTACTTACTACATAAGGCTCTTTATGGGCTCAAGCAAGCTCCACGTGCTTGGTATGATCATCTCAAGGAGTTCTTAGTAGACCGTGGCTTTGAAATTGGGGTAATAGATCCCACTCTTTTACAAAAAGGGTAAATGGAGAGTTTTTCGTATGCCAAATATATGTTGATGATATTATCTTTGGTTCCACTAACCATGAATTTAGTGATCAATTTCCAAGCTAATGACCAAGGAATTTGAGATGTCCATGATGGGAAAGTTGAATTATTTTCTTGGCTTTGAAATCCACCAATTTCGAGAAGGAACATTCTTATGTCAAGCCAAGTATATTAAGGACATGCTCAAGAAATTTGATATGACAATGCCAAGCCTTATAAGTTTCCCATGGACTCCAAGGCGGATCTTCACTTAGATCCGGATGGTAAGGAAGTTGATCAAAAGCTTTATCGTTCTATGATTGGATCTTTGCTTTACCTTTGTGCATCTAGACCGGATATTATGTTTAGTGTGGGTATGTGTGCAAGATTCCAATCAAGTCCTAGGGAAAGTCATGAAACCGCGGTTAAAAGGATTCTAAGATACTTGATGGATACTCCTAACTTTGGTCTTTGGTATCCCCATGGCACAAGCTTTGATCTTGTAGGTTATTCGGATGCGGATTGGGCGGGTTGCAAAATGGATAGAAAATCAACTTCGGGTACTTGCCAATTCCTTGGTAGGTCCCTTGTGAGTTGGTCTTCCAAGAAGCAAAATTGTGTGGCCTCGTCCTCCACCGAAGCCGAATACATTGCCGCCGGAAGTTGTTGTGCACAATTATTATGGATGAGGCAAACTTTAAAGGATTATGGTGTCATTTGTGACAAAGTGCCTCTTTTATGTGACAATGAAAGTGCCATCAAAATTGCTCACAATCCGGTTCTTCATGGGAAGACCAAGCATATTGAGATCCGGTATCATTTTATTCGAGATCATGTTGAGAAGGGTGATATTGCAATCAAGTATGTCAACACCAAGCATCAACTCGCCGATATGTTCACAAAGCCTCTTGGTGAAGCAAGATTCAAGGAGTTGAGAGGAGAACTTAATGTGGTGGACATAAGCAATTGGATTTAGTGGACTTCTTGCATACCTACCCATATTAGACGATATTCATTTGGTTTGGATGTAGGCATGGACATAGGGGGAGTGCGGTCCTAATCCATTGGACTATCCCTCCCCCCATTATGCCGATAGTAAGAACTCATTTTGTCTCTATATTTTCATTTCATGAATTGTGAGCTTAAATGACGAGTAGTGGCCGTGAACCCAAGATACATCTTCGCGGTGTCACACCACAAACTCATACATGGTGGCCTTGGCCACCGCCCTCTTCTTTATGAAGAGTTGGTTTTTTGGTCTTAATTGAAAATCATTTGGAGTTTTGGTCCTTTTGTTGGTTTTATGGAAAACACACTCATCTTGGCATTTCCTTGTTCGATTCTTGCAAGCTTGAGTGTGAAGTACCAATGTCAGTTTGGCAATCTTATCCCAAGCCTATCCTACCTAAAAACATTCTATCTTATGCACACAAGTCTTGTTTTGAATCTGTGGAGAAAGGGTTCAGCAGGCCAGAATTTCTGTGTTCCACGAAATTCTGACGATCGGAATATCCGATGCCTGACCGATCAGATTATCCGACGTCGGATTATCCGGTCCAAGTCAGATCGGAATATCCGATTGGCGGTTTGTCATTTTTTTAAAGGGAAGAGGTCGGGTGAAGGGCTCATTCGAGCACTTCGTCCACCCCCGACCCCTCTCTCCTCCAGCGCCGCCGCCTGCCGTCCCCCGCCTCCCCGGCGTCTCCGGCCGTCCCCAACTCCGGCCCTTGGCCGGATTGGTGCTCCTCTCCCCCTCAAGCATTTGCCTCAATGGATGAGGGTAACTTCTTCTTCCTCAAACCCTAGGTGTTCCTCACCTAGTTTCTTAAGAAGTTATTTTTGATGTTTCCTTTGAGGGTAGTGGTTCCCATTGGTACTTAGAACACTAGGCTAGCCCCCTTTTTGTCGATCTACTGCTAGTCCTAGGATTGAATCAATTGTTGCTGCTGGTTTCAGATCGGATATTCCGATTCAGTATGAACCGGATATTCCGACTAGTCGGATTATCCGATTCCTGACTGAATCGGATATTCCGAGTTGCACAGTTGGTGTTTTTCAGCTACATTTTGATTTGTCCAGGACTAAGTAGATTCAACTTAGGGATGCTCTCCTATGTACCTTGTATCATTCCTTTGCTCTATGACTTGTGTACTCATCTATGCTGCCCATCTATTGCTTTATCTCACAGGTGGTTCGAGTAGTCCTCCGAAGAAGCTTGCTAGAAAAGAAAAACTGCAGCCAAGAAGTCTGTGAAGCAAGTTGCCTCTAAACCTCCGAGGAAGGGCAAGGAAACTCGTCCCAACTACTTGACCATGAACAACATTGACTATGCCAAAGTTCGTCAGTCCAACTGGTACAGGAATGTGCCCAGAGATGAAAATATTGAAGATCCCAACTTCTGGTGCATGGAGCAGATCATATACACAAGGACATCTATCTGCATTATCAGAACCCTATTTCGCCCGATGCAGCCCTACCGACTGCGAGATATCAAGGACAAGGCCAGTTATGCTCAAGCTGCAGATGTGCTTGAACAGATGGGAATGTTCCTCTCATGGAGAAGCAATGTCCTTACAATGTGCCACTTATTCTGCAGTTTTTTCTCCACCTTGGTGATCGAGGTGACCATCGCAAGACCAAATGATGTCGGGACTCGGGTAACAGTATGAGTCATCCTTTTTGCTCGGTTGGCTACTCTCCTTGGCTATTCTTTTCAACAGCAGCCATCCTCCTAGTGGTTACCGGGATGCATTCTATTGAAAAGCCATCAATAAAAATGTGTTGAAGGACATGTAATGGGGCTGGTCAGTTATTGGCCAAAAATAGGGCCTCTGCCCCTCTATGACAGCTTGTGCGCATCCTTCGCTCAACTATTGCATCCCAGCGGAGGTAACATGACAATATTGTCGCTCCCCTTGCCAGCCTGCTTTGCCTTGCTAAAAGAGATTGTTGAGAATTAAGACCCCGACGTTGTTTTTTAAAGTGGATGTGATGCATTTCATTTTTCGTGAGTTGTTTTACTCTATGGTCCGTGGCTCACTATTCCCTATGCTCCTTACATCATGATGCTCATCAAGGACACTCTGAAGAACCAAACTTCACAGGTATACTATGCAGCCCCATCCTTACAAGAAGGTCTATCAGAAAAGAAAGGAGGTCATTCCATCTGCTGCTGCTGCTGCTGCTCCTGCCAGAGGTTCCTTCATGGTGATGCGCGTCGTGGCGCCCCCAGTCAGGCACAGGTTCCTTCCTTTGCACCGCCGTTCAAGAAACCAAACTGGTTCCAGCGGAACATCCTGTGTATGAATGCAGACATCCGGAGGGGACAGTATGAGACTTATCTTAGGCAGGAGAACATTCTCAAGCGGCTCCCTCGCCTTCCAGAAGACCCCCCAGTGCGACTGCTCCTCTTTCTTATGATAAGTGGAACGAGGGCCTCAGTTTCCATGGGCTCAGCTTGACACTCATCTCCTAGAGACAGCTTCCGCAGGCCCTTCCCGGAACATCCTACACTCGTGC
>CAMZMU010000057.1:24381226-24507586 GCA_947311845.1 Poa pratensis | reverse complement strand
GCGCAGATGAGGCGTTTGAAAGAGCATCTCCTTTTGGCTATGGTTTTGGTGCATGTTGACAACCAATTAGTAAGTCTAATGGGTCTTTAATCAGATGCAGGAATTCATAGATAAAGAAACGGTTGAACGAGCACGCAATAAGCTTTGGCAGGAAGCTTTTTCCCAGGCAGCGGTGTACCGCTGGCAGTAGCGGTAGTACCGCTGCACTCAGTTCGTGCCGCTGCGCAGTGCACGGGAGTGCTGCTACCGGTTGTCGTGGGTTTGTCACGTCAGATATAATGGATGACTTCGTAGGTGTGGGATTTGCGCGTGTCAATCGTCTCCGAGCTTGGGATCGCAGGAACAAGGACGAACACAGATTTACCCAGGTTCGGCCCCAATGTGAGGTAAAGACCTACTCCTGCCTACCTGCTTGGTATTGATATGTATATGTGGGTGTTACAATGGTGGCGATCCGATCTGGGAACTCGCCGTAAGAGCTAGGGTTTAGGGCTTGATAGCTTGACCCTTTCTAAGTCCTGCGAGTCCTCTTTATATACACAGAGGCTCGCTAGGTTACAAAGGAAACTTCCTCCACAAGGAATATACAGACCGGGACCTACTTGGAGACTAACTCCTCCTCACATCGACTAGGTATATGTCTTATAGATCCTTCTCCTTGTGTGTGGTACGATGTGGGCTTGCTTTCATGCAGGCCTTAATTTGCGAGTAAGATGAGTCGCACTTTACCAAATATGGGCCGCGGGTTAATCTACAAAGTACTCCCCCGACATTAGCCCCTAAGTTCAGCTTGGACTTTCGTACGAAGGCTTCTTTGTCTTATTGGACCATTGAACCGCTCACATGAATGTCCCAGCTGAACTCCAATTTTGTATCGCCATTTGCGACTTATAACCTTCTTAGCGGCTCAAGGGCGCGACTATCTGGTCGTGCCTGTTGGTTTTCAGATCTGAGCATCTTCTGTGCATGGGCTTTTTATGTTGGCCCATCGGCCTCCATGCGTTCTACTTCAATTACGCCGCCGCTACTCTTCTCCGCCGCCTTTGTTCCGCTTCTTGCGCTTGCAATCTTCTGGCGAAATCCCCTTGGTCGAAAGAGATGTCTCGCCGTAGCTGCAACTGGGAAGGCTCGTGGATTGATGAGGTATTTTTGGAGTCTCTAGCTGCTCGCGGCTTCTTCCTCCGAGGGATCAATGCGAAATGGCGCGCTGCTGCTGGTGAGGAGATAATTCCCGATCCACAACCAGGAGAAGTGGTGATTTTTGCAGAACACGTCGAGCGCTGATTCAAGCCTCCTGGTCTCTTTTCTTTCGCTCCCAATGGCAGGCGTGGGTCTTCGCCTGCATGACATCGGTCCCAACTCAATATTGCAAGTGAGTAACTTCCATGTCCTTTGCGAAGATTACTTAGGAATCTCTCCTTCAATAGACTTCTGGCTCGCGCTCTTTAGCTGCAATAGTCAAAAAGAGCAATAGATGCTTCTTTCCTCCAATGCGGCGCCATATCTTTTCCAACGCCGTAAGGGTAGTATTTTCCAAGGCTAGCCCTTGCCAAAAAAGTTAAGGACTGGCAAAGAACTTTCTTTACTGCAAAGATACTTCTCCTGAGAGCGAGATTCATCTCCCCTTGGTCTCCACTTCCTTTCGAAGCTACCTTTGCTTT
Source organism: Poa pratensis (assembly GCA_947311845.1). Lineage (NCBI taxonomy): Eukaryota > Viridiplantae > Streptophyta > Magnoliopsida > Poales > Poaceae > Poa > Poa pratensis. The sequence continues at coordinate 24,505,925 of CAMZMU010000057.1, read as the reverse complement.
GTGTTCCAAGCCCGATCCTTCCTCGTTGGCCTCTATCGAAATTCTTTTAGACAAGGTGAGGGCGCTGACGCTCCATGGTCTTACCGATTGGATCTTATATCTTGCTGGACCAAATGGCGAATTCAGCCTGTGAGTCGCCGTGTGCGACTTATGATGGACTTCACCTGCCATTCCGATGACGTTGACCGTACTTGCCCTGAAGATTGGGACAAAGGAGAGTGGATAAACTTCATTCGCCGAGTGACGAGCGAGGACATTGACTCGTATGATAACGTCGGTCTTGCTCCCTTCTGGCTGAACACAAGCCTTTTGTGGTAATTATTCTTGTAACTTTTTCCCTCTAGGATTCCTTCTTCAGAGTTGACTATTTCTGATGTTGATTCTCTTTCAGATCGATCCTTACTTTTGGACTCTCCCATCCGAAGGGAGACCGGCTCAGGCCAAGAAACCACTGTGGAGTTGCCAGAAGAAGTCGCTGATCCTGGCGAGGAAATGATCGCACATGGCACTGTTTCCGAGCCTGGTGGTAGCACATCTGAAGAGGAGCAACAAATGGCCAATGCTCTCTTGTCCACGGCTCCAGGCACATCTTTCAATCGCTGTTGTTTTTTCTATCCCGCAGGCTCAGACCTGCAAGATTTGTCTTCTCCTTCTTCTGGTTGCCTAATGAAGAGCGTCCGTATTGCTTCTGGGTAAGACTTGCTTTCCTTCTATAACTGTTGTGCTGCCATTTTGGTCTATAACCATCAATATCTTGCAGGGCCATGGTTGGAGGAGATACAAAGTCTACCTCCTCCACTGATCTTTCTCGCCAACCACAGTGAAGGTGATGTTGCTGGTGAGGACATGGGAACTAGCGATGGCGCGACTTATCTGAAGCCTTCTTTAGAAGAGGGTATTGCCGATGCGGCTCCTGCCGTGGTTCCAGTCGCAGCGCCATCTGCGACTCCTAATGTTGATGGGATGCCCCTTCAAGTTGGAGCTCCATTTCTGAAGCGGCTGAGCTCCCCAGCGCTGTAGTTCCAAATCAATTGCAGATGCCATAATCGATGCTGGAGATAAGCACGCTGCTTTATTGCGCGACCTGGTTGGGCAATTATCTTCAAGTTGCCTGGTACGCATACTGTAGCCCCCAAGGATCAAGACCTTGTGTCAGTTCGCAGGGTGTTGATTCTTTCTTTTTTCAAGCTTTGAGCCCCCAAGTACCTTTCAAAATTGCTTATGTTCCGTTTACTCGCAGCCTGAGCTTTCTTCGCTTGCTGCTTCTGACGCAATGAAAGCCAAGGGCATTTCCTTAGATAAACCTGAAGTGACGCGATCTGCCTTGGGACATCATAGTGATATCATTAAGAACCAAGCGCAAGAAATACAAATACTCAAAGATCAACTTGACTCATGTGAAGAGCAATTTAAGGAACTCGAAGCAGACTCCAAGCAGCGACTAATGGAGAAGGATGAATTGATAAAATCCTTGCGAGAGGGGCTGAATCTCAAATCTGAGCTGCTTGATCGGCTGAAAGGAGACCATGTGAGGGAGCTCGCCGCGCGAGATGAGAAATATAACTCGCTGCTCAAGGCTTTTGAGGGTTTTGGATCTGCTGTTAAATCAGCCATTCGGCAACTCGCTGGTACATCCCTAACCTTTGCTCTTGATCATTTATTTCTAAGTGACCATCATGAGCTGCTGATCTGAATAATATCTTGTTTTTTGTTGCAGGGCCTGGCGCTCCTGTGTATCGCTCCAATTTGAAGGATAAACTGGAATATCTTCAAGATTTTAGCCTGCGCCTTCTTAAAGTAACCAAAGAAGTTATGACAAAAATCTCCCCTGCGACTGATGCTCCAGATTCATGTGAGTTTTGGCTGAATAGGCTACTTAAGGCTCCTCACTATGTCTCTGATTGGAAGGGGTCTTCTGCTCGCTCCGGAGCTGCTCATGTGTTGACATTACTCCGGGCATATTATCCAGAAATAGAGGTAGGCAAGATTGCTCTTCATGACCGGGCGAAGCGCGCGGATGGTACTGAGCTTCCCATGAGTGAATACTTCGACATCTGGAAGGGTATGTGTGGATACGCCACATTACTTGTTAAGAATTTAGACTTGGGCTCTTATCTGGGAAAATTCAACCCTGATGGTAGAAAAGCTACGAAGGAGAAATCCACTGGGGCTGAATCATCCCGAGCTTCCGATCCATCCTCAGGACCTGGTGGTCCTTCCACTTCATCTGGTGGTGCCTTGGCTATAAGGACACCTGCGCTCCAACCTCAAGACAAGCCACGAAGGTTCTGTTCCTGCGACTCGAAAGTGGAAATAAACATTCAATAGTAGTGTGCGACTCGTCAATAGTGACTTGCCCGTTAGTATGTAAAAAATTTGTGTACTATAAGCAGTACTTTTGTGACCTATAAGCAGGTTCTTTTATGATACTTCCATTAAGTAGACGCTCGCGCGGCTCAGTATTTCCTAGAAACATGTGTGTTCAGGGTCGAGAGCGGCCATGATAGGCAATCAAGCTCGATTGACGCCACACCCCAGTACTTTGGCCGCATAATGCAAGACGCTTCTAGCTTAAGGACTGCCACTCGTTTGGCAAGGGTTGAGGTAGCGAGCAGTGCTCGCTGTGCTTTGTAAAAAAGCCCTCAGGGTTGGTGATGTATGAAATTCAAAAGACTCAGCGACTCAATGATAGTTGAGGCGAAACGACGAACCCTTGAATGTCAAGGGTGCCGGCTTTATTTCATAACCACTCAATTTATTACAGGGTGAGACAAAGACGATGCAGACCCTTTAATGCGAGTTTTCTGTTCCTCGCAGGTCATGCATACTTGATACTCATCGCACTCATTTGCGAAATAATACTCCTGACGGAGTGGGTTGAACACCTAGTTGGTTCATGTTTGAGTTGCTAAAAGCAACTCGGGTCGAGCATGATAGCTCCGATGTTTTCATGCCAAAGTGAGGGTCAAATCTTTTGATAAGGTAGTCGCACTGAGTTGTGACTTATGCCAATTCACGTCCTTGGGGGATGAGTCGCGGGGAGTAAGGCCTCACAATAGTTGGGCCTCTCTGACTTGGGTTGTTGATTGATATTGGATCTATGCACATACGCCATCTCTTGTTTTGTTTTTGTATCAAAGCGATTCCTGGAGTGTTATCTTCCTGACTCGCGACTGTATGGTTGAAATTCACCATCTGGTGGGCGCGTCCTGCTGTTCGTCCATTCTTAGTCCCCAGGGCGACTCGCTTTGGGCTGCGGAGGTTTACTGATGGCCTGAGACCATGTGAGAGTTGGCGATGCAAGCTTCTTCGCAATTGCTAAGCCTGCTTCCTCGCACTCTAGCGCTCTCTGTCTGTCCCGTGCACCGTGATCACGCCGTTTGGTCCTGGCATCTTTAACTGCAGGTATACGTAGCAGGGGCGGGCAGTGAATTTGACATAAGCTTCTCTCTCGAAGATCGCATGGTATGGACTTTTGACTGCTACGACCTCGAAGCTCAGGAACTCTGTGCGGAAGTTTCGCTCGGTCCCGAAGCTGACTTCGAGGGTAATTTTTCCTATAGGTCGGGTGATTATTCCTGGAATTATGCCTTGTATATCCTTCCTTGTTGGCTGTAGCTGCCGCTCAGGTATGTTCATTCGACGGAGCGTGTCTTGGTATAGGATGTTTACTCTTCCTCCTCCATCCATGAGGACTTTGTTCAACCTGTATCCCGCGACTTGTGGTGTAACAACGAGAGCCAACTGTCCTGGATCTTTTACTTCTGGGGGATGATCGTCGCGACTCCAAACAACCGATCGCTCTGTCCAACGGCGGTGTCTTTCCAGAGTTGGGATTGAGTCGCGGCTCCATCTGCTATTCATTTGCCTTTTGTTGCCCGCTGTTTGTACATCCACGTTATGAAATTGCCCTATGTTTCTTCTTGCTGAAGTTTCAGGCTTTTGACAGGAGTTCTCCTTGTCCCTATGCTGCATTGGTCCGCTGTGAGTCGCGATTGATGAATCGCCTTCCTTCCATCGCCTGTAGTAGTGACACTGTGCCTTGGTGTGACCCGCGGGTCTTCCATCTCTTCTGCGATGTAAGTCGCAAGGACTATCGAAAATCCCCTTGGCGCTGTTGGGGGGTGACTCCCTTTTCTTTCTGCTCCCTTAGTTGATACTTAAAGTGTTCTGTTTCCTTTGAGATTGGCGAGGTGCCGCTTGCCATCTTGTCTGTCTCTGCATGCTTGTTAGTAGTCGCCAAGAATTGGCCGAAAGTATTGATCTTTTGTTCAGTGCGGCTTAAGGTACGCACCGGCGGCTCAAACCTACAATTCTTTTCATAACTTGCACTTCAGATTGCGCCGTGGTATCTTTGGCAGAGTCAAGGATCCCTGTGACTTGTTTTATCCAGTCGTTGGTTGATTCGTTCTCCTTCTGGATCCACTGTCTAGGTTCTTCACTCCCTCTATTTGGAACCTTTTGATGAACTTATCCTTCAATTCCTCCCATGAGTTTATTGACTTTGGTGGCAACCTTAGCAGCCAATCCCTGGCTTCTCCCTGTAGTACCAAGTGAAAATACTTTGCGAGCACCTCCTGATTTACACCGATTCCTGTCATGTTCATTTCATAATCCTCTATCCATAGGACAGGGTCCAGATCATTATGGTAGGTGGTGACTTGCTGCGACTCGCCGAAGTTCGGTGGGAAACGAGTGAGCCGTATTTCCTCCCCGAAACATGCTGGTCCTTTCAATAACGAATTGGAGCTCACAGGTGCCGTATCTTCATCATCGCTAGTTTCAAACTGGGTTGGTTGAGTCGCATCAAGCATCTGCGGCTTACCGTCAGCCTTACTCTCTTCTCCTGGTGATATTTGCAGACCTGCTAGCTGGTTGTCCAATTCTTCCACATTGCATCCTTCCTCGCCCCACGATTCCTCGTGTTGCGGCTCGTTAGGCGTGACCCCATACATGTTTGCTTGCTGTAGGGCGGCAGTCTGTAGCAGATCAATCGCATGGTGAGCGTCCTTATCAGCTCGCGTATCTCCGACTGGTGCTATTTTTTATAATATCCCGATCGCGTCGTGCATATTGCTTTCCGGATTATTGTGGAACTTCTGCTTCATCTCTTGCCTTCCTTTGTCAGTCTTGGTGCAAATCGCCTGCTCTTTTGCTGCCAACGCCTCAGTCGTTGATCTTCTTCCTGGAGTTTTTTGCGCTCTGCCGTGAGTCTTTGTACTTCTTCGCAAAGCTCCATCCTGATAGCCTCGATTTCTTCAACTCTGGATCTTTGGTTTCGACGGGACGGAGGCTTGTTGCAGTTCTTCTAGCACGCGGACCCTAACTGGCCGCAGTTCCTCTCCTGATTCGTCTCCTTGAGTCGCGTCTGAAGATCTGCGACTGACGGACCCAACGAAGATTTTCACAGACCCGACGGGAATAATATGCCCAAATTCAACGTGATCTGCCTCTGGTCCCCAATCTGAGTCGTCGATGAAGGGAACACCATTGATATCTTCAACTTGGCCGATGGCGATGTCCTTGAACCCTGATTCCGATCCTGCGCGGAACATGACGCTCTTGACCGCAGGCCCCACGGTGGGTGCCAACTGTCGTGGGTTTGTCACGTCAGATGTCATGGATGACTTCGTAGGTATGGGATTTGCGCGAGTCAATCGTCTCCGAACTTGGGATCGCAGGAACAAGGATGAACACAGATTTACCCAGGTTCGGCCCCTCAATACGAGGTAAAGACCTACTTCCTGCGTGCCCTAGCTTGGTATTGATATGATATATGTGGTGTTACAATGGTGGCGATCTGATCTGGGAACTCGCCGTAAGAGCTAGGGTTTAGGGCTTGATAGCTTGACCCTTTCTAAGTCCTGCGAGTCATCTTTATATACACAGAGGCTCGCTAGGTTACAAAGGAAACTTCCTCCACAAGGAATATACAGACCGGGACCTACTTGGAGACTAACTCCTCCTCACGTCGACTAGGAAATGTCTTCTAGATCCTTCTCCTTGTGGTGGTAAGATGTTGGGCTTGCTTTCATGCAGGCCTTAATTGTGCGAGTAAGATGAGTCGCACTTTACCAAATATGGGCCGCGGGTTAATCTACAAAGTACTCCCCCGACACCGCTAGAGGTACCACCGATTTTCTGCTTCTGTTGGTACCTCCGGTACCTCCAGCGGTAGTACCGCTCCGCGGCGGTTATACCGCCACGTGTATTTTTACAGCGCACGTGAGCCGCGACCTGGGGAAGCTACCGCTCGGGGTACCGCCGATTTCGGGCTTCTGTTGGTACCAGCGGTAACTCCAGCGGTACCGGGTCGGTAGTACCGCCAGGTCCAGCGTAGTACCGCCACGAAGTCAACGTCCATCACGAAGCTGGCGAGGATCTCAAGTCGCAGCGGTAGTACCGCCTCCCTGGCGGTAGTACCGCTACGAGCATCTGTGCACGCCAACGGCCATTTATTGGGAGGGCTATTTAAAGGGGTCTTCTTCCCCAATGAAGACCAAGCTTCCTACACTCTCACACCTCCATTAAATGCAAGCTTCCTCCTCCTATATCTCCCTCACCAACCACTCAATCAAGCTCAAAGTTTGGGAATCGAAGGAGGAGACCCCGGATCTACATCTTCACCGAGCCGATTTACATTTCCCCTCATTCACTTGAGGGACCATTTTCTAGGGTTTCCCTTTGGAAAACCTAGCCCCTTGTTGTACTCACTTGTTGTGTTTGTGACAGATTGTAACCGTTCGGGATCCCCCAATCCAGTTGTGGGTTGTGCCCCGGATTGTTGTTGTAAAGCTCCGGACTCCGCCTTGAAGGTTTCCGATAGTTGAAGGTGAACCAAACCTTTGTGGTGCGGTTCATCAGAGAAGAAGGTGAAGCCTTTGTGGCTGTTCAGTCATTGTGTTGACTCACACCTCTCCAACGAGACGTAATCCACTAAAAATGAGGAACTCGGGAATACATCCTTGTCTCCGTGTGCATTCACTTCGGTTACCTCTATCCTTGTTATAGCTTTTACTTCATGTACCTTGCTTAGTCGTTAGCTTGTCATATAGGTAAATTCATCGTAGTTGCATATCTAGAGAATTTACCTTTTGTGTCAACCCTAATTTAAAAAAGTTCTAAAAATTTGAAGTAGCACCTATTCGCCCCCCCTCTAGGTGTAATACGATCCTTTCAATTGGTATCAGAGCCTCGCTCTCTTGTTGGGCTTAACCGCCCGAGAGAAGTATGACACAAGGAGAGGTGCACTAGTAGGGAAGTGCCTTTCTATGGAACGACATTTTGTGGCGCACCAAACTGGCCATGCGCCACAAAAACAATTCTGTGGCGCACCACACCAAATGCGCCACAGAATACTGTGGCGCATATACACAGGCGTGCTCAATGCGCCACAGAAAGCATAATTGTTGTGGCACATCCAGCTACATGCGCCACAGAAATATGGTGGGCCCCATCCAACGTTTTGCCTGGGTATTGTTTCTGTGGCGCATGTACCAGGATGCGCCACTGAAAATTCTGCTTGTTGTGGCGCATCCATTTAAAATATGGTCTACTAATTAACAATTTTGTGTACATTCTTTTATTTAAATATAACCAATTTTCTTAAATATAACCAAATTGTGTGTAAATTCTTTTTTTTTAAATGTGTGTGTATTTAAAATAATGGTCTACTAAAAATGTGTGTATATTCTTTTCTTTAAATTTAACCAAAAATATTTTTTCAAAATAAATACATTCTTTTTTTTAAATGTTGTGTATTTAAAATAATGGTCTACTAAAAAATGTGTTTATATTTTTTAAAAATTTAACCAAAAATATTTTTTCAAAAGAAACACATTCTTTTTTTTTATTTTGTGTATTCAAAATAATGGTCTCCTAAAAAATATGTGTATATTCTTTTTTAAAATTTAACCAAAAATATTTTTTCAAAAGAAACACATTCTTTTTTTTTAAATGTTGTGTGTATTTAAAATAATGGTCTACTAACAAATGTGTGTACATTCTTTTCTTTAAATTTAACCAAAAATATTTTTTTAAAAGAAATAATATATAAGACAGCCAGGATTCGAACCTGGCTGCCTCTAGTTCCGAATTAAGCGGCTAACCGCTGGGCTATTTGTGTGTACTTGTCACATAGTAGCAAGCCGCGCCTTTTGTCATTTTAGCCATGGAATTCTGTGGCGCATCCAGCAGCCGATGCGCCACAGAATAACAGAATTCTGTGGCACATCGGCAGCTGGGTGCGCCACAGAATTCCTGACTTAACAGTTTTAGCCCGCCGCCGCGCCCGTCCTTCTCTTTCTTTCTTTCTCTTCTCTTTCTTTTTCTATCTCTTCGACCGCCGGAGCCACGACAACCGCCACCACCGCCCCCACACCCCCACTCGCCGCCGCCGCCGCCCAACCTGCCCCACTCGCCGCACCACTCGACGCCGGCCCCTCCACGCGCTAGGACCGCCACCCGCGCCGCGCTCGGACCCGGCACCGCGCCGCGAACTCTGCTCCCCGTCCGCCCGCGCAGCACCTCGACGCCGGTGACCTCCACCGCCGTCCGCCCATCCGCGCCACGAGGAGCATCTCCACCGCCCATCCGCGCCTCCTGATGACGTGAAACACACGTTCGTTGGAGACCCCAAGAGGAAGGTATGATGTAGTCAGCAGCAAGTTTTCCCTCAGAAAGAAACCAAGGTTATCGAACCAGTAGGAGCAGCAACTCTTCAGAAGGTTGTCAACGGCGCCAGAAAAATAGCTGTCGCAGGGAGTCTGGACTGTTGACGTGGAATCTGCACACAACACAATCAAACTACTTTGCCCCAACGAAACAGTGAGGTTGTCAATCTCACTGGCTTGCTGAAAACAAAGGATTAAACGTATGGTGTGGAAAATGAGTATTAAATTGCAGAGAATGAAAAAGGAACAGTTTGCAGTTTGTGGTTGTTTAATCAGTGTAAAAGAATGGACCGGGGTCCACAGTTCACTAGTGGTGTCTCTCCATAAAAGATAACTAACATGTTGGGTGAACAAATTACAGCTGGGCAATTGACGAATAGTGAGCGCATGACAATGCATATACATGACATGTTGACTACTATGATATTTAATTGGGCATTACGACATAATACATAGATCGTTATCCAACAGCATCTATGACTAATAATCCACCGCCGGGTTGTCATCCGAGTCCCCCGTTGGTATTAAGTTGCAAGCAACGGATAATTGCATTAAGTAAAGTGCGTAATGTAAACAAACACATATGCCGTGGACATAGCATCGTTAGGTTATCCCTAGTGGCAACAGCACATCCACAACCTTAGAACTTTCTGTCACTGTCCCAGGTTAAACGGAGACATGAACCCACTATCTAGCATAAATACTCTCTCTTGGAGTTACAAGCATCTACTTGGCCAAAGCATCTACGAGTAACGGAAAGCATGCAAGATCTTAAATAACATATAAGATAGATTGATAATCAACTTGACATAATATTCAATATTCATCGGATCCCAGCAAACACAACATGTAGCATTACAATAATATGATCTTGATCATGTAGGGCAGCTCACAAGATCTAAACATGATGGCACAAAGTGGAGAGACAACCATCTAGCTACTGCTATGGACCCGTAGTCCAAGGATGAACTACTCACGCATCACTCCGGAGGCAGGCATGGCGATGTAGAAGCCTCCGGTGACGATTCCCCTCTCCGGCAGGGTGCCGGGAAGAGGTTCTGAACCCTCCCGAGCTAGGGTTGACGACGGCGGCGTCTCTGGAACTTTTCGTGGATATTTGCTCAGGTACTTAGGGTTTTCGCGTCGGGGGGAATAAGTAGGCGAAAGGGCGGCGGCTGCGGACCCCCGAGGGGCCCACACCACCCAGGGCGCGGCAGAGGGGGGCCGCGCCCTGGCGTGTGGGCCCTGGTGGCCCTCCTCTGCTGCTCCTTCGCTCCGTCAGGCGTGTTCTGGAAAAATAGGCACCCCGTGTAGTTTCGTCCAATTCCGAGAATATTTCCAGACTAGCTTTTCTGGAATACAAAAACAGCAGAAAACAGGAACTGGCACTTCGGCATCTTGTTAATAGGTTAGTCCCAAAAAATGTATAAAAGTGATATAAAGTAGATGCAAAACATGTAGCAATTGGTATAAAACAAGCATGGAACATCAAAAATTATAGATACGTTTGAGACGTATCAGCATCCCCAAGCTTAGTTCCTACTCGTCCTCGAGTAGGTAAACGATAAAAACAAATAATTTTTGAGGTGACATGCTACTATCATAATCTTGATCATATAATATTGCAAGGCACATGTAAATGAATGAAGTGATCCAAGTCAATGGTCTATAATTTGCTACAAATAGATAATGAGTAAACAATGAATCACACAAGCTAAACGTTTTCATGAATAGTACTTTCGAGACAAGCATCAAACAGTTTTGCATAAGTGTTAACTCATAAAGCAATAGTTTCTAACAAAAGGTATTTAATCAACACAAAGGAAGAATTTAGTTTCAGCATTTGCTTCAACTTTCAACATATTTATCTCATGGATATTGTCAACACAAAGTAGTATAACAAGTCCAATACATTGCATATAACGCATGTTGTAACAAAGTTGACACTAGTGTTTGCTTGTGGAAGACAGAAAGAATAGGAAAACTGACTCAACATAAAAGTAAAAGAAAGGCCCTTCGCAGAGGGAAGCAGGGATTAAATCATGTGCTAGAGCTTTTAGGTTTTTGAAAGCATATAGAGATTGCATAAAATATTTGATACTCCTCCCAACCTTGCTAACACAAGCCATGGCTAACCGAATCCTCGGGTGCCTTCCATCAATCACATACCATGGAGGAGTATCTATTTTTGAGAGGTGTTTGTTAATTGTCAACGAATGGTAGCGGGTGAGAACAGTATTCTACCTGTCGAACGGACTTTTAAGAGCGGCTCCCATGAAGGACGTTATTTCTACCAGCAAGGCAGATCATCCCTCTTTCTCTTTGGTTTACACACATTCAGGTATTTCACTGTTTGTCATTGCTTACTGATGAATCAGGGCAAAAGTGTGAAGAGAATTAATTGGTTAAAGTTGTAATTAATTGGGACTGGGCACCCCGTTGCCAGCTCTTTTTGCAAGTTATTGGATAAGCGGATGTATATGCCACTAGTCCAGGTGTAAAAGTCCACTCGACAAATAGAATAAAGAATAACCACACTAATTCCTCATGAGCTAGTAAACATTGACACAAAAAGGGAATAATAACATTTTGAATAATTTAAAGGTAGCACATGAAAAATTTACTTGGAGTGGCAAGGAAATACCACATATAGGTAGTTATGGTGGACACAAATGGCATGGATTTTGGCTCAAGGATTTGGATGCACGAGAAGCATTCCCTCTCAGTACAGAGTTTAGGCTAGCAAGGTTATGTAAGCAAACAAGAATATCAACCCGTACACCAAGTTTTATATGACAAACATATTGCAAACGTTATAAGACTTCATACCGTCTTCCTTGTTAACCAAACCCTGTTATTAGAAAATATCTAGACCTTAGAGGTACCACCGATGCAAACCAAATTTTCAACAAGCTTTACGGTAGTTCTTCACTAATAGGCTTAACTCATGTGATGCACAATTTAATCATGATCTACTTGTTAACTCAAAACAATTGACAAGCATCAAGTTATCCATTTTAGTGATCTACAAGATTAAGCAAGTTTTTCCTTATACCAATTACCACATGCAACATTTTCTGAACCAACCAAACACCAATCAATTTATTTCATCAACTCTCCAAACAAATATAAGTGAAGCAAGAGAGTACTTTCTACAAAAGAAAGCTAATAGCTCTGACAAGAGATACATGAAAACAAGAGCTAAAAGCTGAACAGCGCTAGATATGAATACTCAACAAATATAAGTGAAGAATAGGAGTATTCTCATGAAAAAGCGGAGCGTGTCTCTCTCCCAATCAAGAATGCTAGGGTCCAGTCAAGCTTTATTGAAAATAAAAGTGCAATACTGAAAATAAAAAGCACACAGACGCTCCAAGAAAAGCACATATGATGTGAAAGAATTAAAATATAGTTTCACTAGAGATGACCTGATAATTTTGACGATGAAGAAGGGGATGCCTTGGGCATCCCCAAGCTTAGACGCTTGAGTCTTCTTGAAATATGCTGGGGAGATCCATGGGAGCCTCCCCAAGCTTAAGCTCTTCACTCTTCTTGATCCTATTATATCATCCTTCTCTCTTGACCCTTGAAAACTTCCGTCACACCAAACTCAAAGTAGATCTCATTAGAGGGTTAGTGCATAATCAAAAATTCACATGTTCTGTAAAGACGCAATATGATTTGTTACTTTAAACATTAGCTACAGCCACTGATGTTATGTGAAGCTCTTCCACCCAAAAAAGAATTTCACTCAACACTAGTAAAAGAGAGAATGCGAAAAATAAAAAGGCATAATCTGTCTAAAACAGAACAGTCCGCAAAGACGAATTTTTTCGAGGCACTTACGACGCTCAGATCGAGAAACTCTGAACTAATGAAAGTTTCAGACATTCATAAAGATTACGCACAAAAATTTCAGATTTTTTAACAATCTGGTGATTTTAGGAATTTCGTACAGTGAACAGCAAAAATCTGTTTCTGCGCAGCAATCAAAATTAAGCATCATCTTATCATTAGAGGCTACTCTTGGCACAACAATGCGAGAAAATAAAGATACAAAGGAGTTGCTACAGAAGTAAACAAACTCCTTGACTCAATAAAAGAAAAATTGCAGAAAAATAAAATGGGTTGCCTCCCATAAGCGCTTTTCTTTAACGCCTTTTAGCTAGGCACAAAGCATGCATCAAGTATTACCAAGTGAAGAAGCATCAACATTGTAATTTTTTTTTTAAGTTTAGGGAATTCTTGAGAAGAAAATTTGAACAAACCATTGCATGATTCTTAACTAATCCACGAAATTCTTTCTCAGTTTCAAACAAATCAACAAATGTTGATTTTGGTTTAGACACTTTGGGCACATATATGAATTTCTTCCCCTTGTCTAATAGATGCTCTTGCTTTTTAGTTTTAAGCGAGGAAAAAGTAGTACTTAAAGCATCAATAACTCCCTCTAATTCTCCAATCCTAGAGTTGTGATTTCATGGATAACACCAGTTTCTATAACAACAATTCTTTTATTAATTTCTTCCAGAGATTTATCAAGTTTATCAGTATTATCAAGTAGTTTTTCCAACTTAACTTCAACACCTGGAAGATTTTTCTCTATGAACTCTAGCTTTTTCATGACATCCTCAAGAGAAATTTCAATTTTAGTTTCATTAACAGGTGGTATCCCAACTAGACTCTCAATGATGTAACTAGCTTCTAAAGCAGGTGTACCTAGGAAATTTCCTCCTGTTAAAGTGTCCAAAACATATCTATACCAAATAGTTATGCCAACATAAAAATTTCTAAGCAGAATCATAGTGGAATATTTTTTTGCACACCTACGATGAGCATCGCTGATTCTATACCAAGCATCTTTCAAACTTTCTCCACTTTGTTGCTTAAAAGATCGAACCTCAACTTCAGGAACCAAAACATGATGAGCCGAACCAGACATGATAACTAACAGAAAACAAAACTGAAAATAAACTAAATGCAAGTAACTAATTTTTTTGTGTTTTTGATAATCGAAAGCAAACAAGATAAAATAAAATAAACTAAGCAAGACAAAAACAAAGTAAAGAGATTGGAAGCGTGAAACTCCCCTTGCAGAAGACTGCTGTCTCCCCGGCAACGGCGCCAGAAAAATAGCTTGATGACGTGAAACACACGTTCGTTGGGAGACCCCAAGAGGAAGGTATGATGTAGTCAGCAGCAAGTTTTCCCTCAGAAAGAAACCAAGGTTATCGAACCAGTAGGAGCAGCAACTCTTCAGAAGGTTGTCAACGGCACCAGAAAAATAGCTGTCGCAGGGAGTCTGGACTGTTGACGTGGAATCTGCACACAACACAATCAAACTACTTTGCCCCAACGAAACAGTGAGGTTGTCAATCTCACTGGCTTGCTGAAAACAAAGGATTAAACGTATGGTGTGGAAAATGAGTATTAAATTGCAGAGAATGAAAAAGGAACAGTTTGCAGTTTGTGGTTGTTTAATCAGTGTAAAAGAATGGACCGGGGTCCACAGTTCACTAGTGGTGTCTCTCCATAAAAGATAACTAACATGTTGGGTGAACAAATTACAGCTGGGCAATTGACGAATAGTGAGCGCATGACAATGCATATACATGACATGTTGACTACTATGATATTTAATTGGGCATTACGACATAATACATAGATCGTTATCCAACAGCATCTATGACTAATAATCCACCGCCGGGTTGTCATCCGAGTTCCCCGTTGGTATTAAGTTGCAAGCAACGGATAATTGCATTAAGTAAAGTGCGTAATGTAAACAAACACATATGCCCGTGGACATAGCATCGTTAGGTTATCCCTAGTGGCAACAGCACATCCACAACCTTAGAACTTTCTGTCACTGTCCCAGGTTAAACGGAGACATGAACCCACTATCTAGCATAAATACTCTCTCTTGGAGTTACAAGCATCTACTTGGCCAAAGCATCTACGAGTAACGGAAAGCATGCAAGATCTTAAATAACATATAAGATAGATTGATAATCAACTTGACATAATATTCAATATTCATCGGATCCCAGCAAACACAACATGTAGCATTACAATAATATGATCTTGATCATGTAGGGCAGCTCACAAGATCTAAACATGATGGCACAAAGTGGAGAGACAACCATCTAGCTACTGCTATGGACCCGTAGTCCAAGGATGAACTACTCGCGCATCACTCCGGAGGCAGGCATGGCGATGTAGAAGCCTCCGGTGACGATTCCCCTCTCCGGCAGGGTGTCGGGAAGAGGTTCTGAACCCTCCCGAGCTAGGGTTGACGACGGCGGCGTCTCTGGAACTTTTCGTGGATATTTGCTCAGGTACTTAGGGTTTTCGCGTCGGGGGGAATGAGAGGCGAAAGGGCGGCGGCTGCGGACCCCCGAGGGGCCCACACCACCCCAGGGCGCGGCAGAGGGGGGACCGCGCCCTCCTGGCATGTGGGGCCCTGGTGGACCTCCTCTGCTGCTCCTTCGCTCCGTCAGGCGTGTTCTGGAAAAATAGGCACCCCCGTGTAGTTTCGTCCAATTCCGAGAATATTTCCAGACTAGCTTTTCTGGAATACAAAAATAGCAGAAAACAGGAACTGGCACTTCGGCATCTTGTTAATAGGTTAGTCCCAAAAAATGTATAAAAGTGATATAAAGTAGATGCAAAACATGTAGCAATTGGTATAAAACAAGCATGGAACATCAAAAATTATAGATACGTTTGAGACGTATCACCTCCCTTCCCTCCCCGAGGTGCGCTGCCCCTCTCTCCCTCATCTCCTCCTTCCCCTACCTCTAGCTAGCTAGGTGTTTGCTAAAATTCCAAACCCAAGTTAGTGTTAGTTGCTAGGTTAGTATTAGTTGCTAGGTTAGTGTTAGTTGCTAGGGTAGTGTTAGGTTAGATTGGAGATGAAAATTTTGAGTTTTAAGGTCTTTAAACATATGGTCACTGTTTAAACATACCTTTAAAACTGACTTGAATTAAGGTGTTTGAAGTTTTCAAAAAATTATTTTTGAGCTTTATCATGAAGTAATAACATAGTGCAAGAGATCCATGAAGGTACATTGTAAATAGGATCAAGATTTGATAATTTTGTAAGCCTCCAAAGTTGGTAGTTTTTAATTGTCTTGAAGATGCATTTTTAATTAACTAATGCATTATTTTGCCGTATGTAGGAAATTTAGAAGAACCTCCGCGTGATTTCAGGTGAGAAGTGGCGGCCATGATGTGGATGTGGATGTGTATGTGTATGTTTGTGAGATGTGTATGTTTGTTGCCGGCCGGAGATGTGGTTGTGTTATGTGATGTTGTTGCCGGCCGAAGATGCCGGCCACAAATGTTTGTGGATGAAATGTCTGCAGGTACCCCGAGAGGCCCTTGAGTTTGCCGGAACGTCGATTAACTTCCGTTCCGACAAATTCGGGTACTCCATATGTCCATTTTTTAGCAAAGTCATGCCGAAATTTTTCGTGAATTTTGGCATGACTTTGCTAAAAAATAGGACATATGATTTGTGAAATGTCTGCAGGTACCCCGAGAGGCCCTTGAGTTTGCCGGAAAGTCGATTAACTTCCGTTCCGGCAAATTCGGGTACTCCATATGTCCCTTTTTTAGCAAAGGTCATGCCGAAAATTTTCGTGAATTTTGGCATGACTTTGCTAAAAATAGGACATATGGGGTATTGCGACTAATGCATGGGCCGGGGTATCTTAGTACTTAATTAAGCGATTTTTTTCTTATATTTGCTGTACTAACCTTTTGCCTCTTTTTAATGCAGTGCAAACATGTCGGAAGGCGGCCCTTCTAAGCACATGAGCATCGAAGATCAAGCTAGAGATTTCAACAAGTCGTTCTGGGAGGTGTCCCAGCAGATGGAGGAGGAGGTGGAGGCCGCCGAGAATGAGCAAGAGGACCGGGTGGAGGACGCCGAAACCACAGATGGAGCTGCTAGTGCCGGTCAGGAGGATGACACCAGCACCACTGATGGTGGCGACCACACAGATGCTGCTACCGATAGCAACCCGACCGCTAAGCGGAAGAAGGCAAGGAAGGATCGGAAACCGCAAGCGCTCGACAACGTCACACACGTGTTCACCAAGGTCACGCCCAGTGGCCTACCAGTGGAGCCGGAAAAGCATGCCAAAGGGTACAGCATGCAACTAGGGTGCATCGTCCGGGAAAGCATGTCGATCAACACGAAGGACCTCAGAAGCAAGGGCAATGAGGCTTTGGTCGAACACCTCCTCACGAAGCTTCACCAACGATACACGTTCCCGCTTCCGTTGAACAAAAAGGTGGACAGTTTAGCCATCACGAAGATGAGCACCGCCTTGAGCAGCTGGAAATTTCGGGTGAAGAAGAAGATCAATAAGGGTCAAAGCTGGGAGGAGATAAGTGCCAAAGAACCGACGCTCGACAAAGAAGAGTTCGAGATATTCAAGGAGTCCTTAAAGTCTGAGGAGGCTACAAAATGGACCGAGTGGGGTAAGTCTATGCGGGAGCTGAACATAGGTAACCACCGTTTGGGAAGCGGCGGTTACCGAGGAAAACAGCCCGTTTGGGAAAAGGAGGATGCCATTGTTGCAAAAATGGGAAAAGAGAACATGTGGAACAAATTCACGGACAGCAAGTGAGGAACTTTGTCCGGTCCCGCTACTATCTGAACGAGGCGACGGGGGAATTCGTTACCGACGATGACGATGTGAGGACATTCGAGAAATTACTGGTAAGGAATTTAATTTCCGCGGATATCTCAAAGTCCATTGCGTTGATCTAATTAGATAACGAAGTCATATATTTCTACATGGGTTCACCTTAATTTCCTTTGTCTGCAGGAGGATGAGTTGAAGGATGGCCCGTCGTCCCAGGAGTCGACGGAGCCGTGGGACACGACTTTCAACAGGGCGACGAACGCTTACAAGGATAGGGACAAGTCGAAGCCGCCGACGTCAGCTGGTCGTGTGTCCGGCTTTGGTACGAGCATGAAGTTCGTAGAGTACTACTCATCTGACCCGGAGAAGAGAAAGGAGAGGAGGAAGATGAAGAGGGATAATACCGCCGAGGTTGTGGAGCTAAGGAAGAAGGTGGAGTCACTAGAGAAGCAAATAGTGGACTCCAGTACAGTGGACAAGTTAGTGGACGAGAGGATCCGGACGCTCATACCCCCTGGGTTGTTTGAGGGGTTAGCTGCTTGGAATGCGGGAGGTCAACAAGGGCCCATACACGTGCCCAGCTTCAGCGGCAGCAACTCAACCATGAACCGGGCCGTGTCGCCGGACCTGGTGACCCCACCCAACGCCACCCTGCAGCAGTCGGTCCCTTTTGTCGCACCGACACCCCCTCCCGCGAAAGATACCGAGGCGCCACCACCCGAACGGCCGGAGGAGAATGTTAGGCCGGCCGCCGGCACCGGCGCCCTTGTCTCGACATTAGCCGAGATCAACGCCATCGACAAGGTAACTAATTAATTACTTAGTCCGCGTCATTTTCTATAACTCTGCCTTTTATGACTGCCACCTGATGATGCCAACATTTGTTCACAAAAGGACACGCCTTGCATACTCCTACATAGGGTGGTACCCGACGGCGAGTTGAAGGAAGTTGCTGAGGGCATGCTCATACAACCATTGTGCCGTGATATGCACAACAATAGAATGAGCGAGGCCGTGATGAGGGTCAAGGTGACTGAGGTACTGCCTGAGTTTAGTGGCATCGACCCCCCCCATGCAACCTCCGGGAGCCGAGAAACACATGCTCCTTGGAAATTGCCCCAAGTGGGTCCTGGAATGGCCGAAGACCCAAATTCGTCTTGGGGGGTTAAGGCGCCGCTCCACCGGCGCCACCTCTAAACCCCGGAAGCCGATCGTTCGGCCCTCGAAGCCGCCACGAAAACCTGTTGAGAAGGAACCGGCGCCCGGAAGGAACCGCCGGTCGTTGCCACCACCAGCCGCCACCAAAGACTGTTGGGAATGTCTGTACCGCAACAGCCGTCCGAAGCCAAAGACGTTGCACCTCAACTTGATGGCAACGACGATGATGATGAAAATATCGACGTCGATGGCTTCATCAACACGGCGCGAGCAAAGATTTGTTCATGCCTGCTATGGATGAGGAACCACCCTTCCGCGCTCACGGTGATCAACCTGGTCGTCGCACTACATGCCAGCGCCTGAGTTTTTCTCAAAACACGCCTCCGGAAGCCGGCGATCAAGCTCCAGACAAAACGGGTAACATTTTCAGCCCTGGCACACTGACACGGACGGTTTGCGCGGGGTTCACTGCACCCCCACCATCCCCAGAGAAGATCAAGAAGTCTAAGAAGAGAAGTAGGCAAGGCACCTCTACGAGCCAGCCAGCTCCTAAGGTTATCCGGGGTCATGAAGACATGACATCACCCCGTGCGGATAGCTTGACCCGAGTTCATGTAGCTGGTAAACCGTTGCTGCCTCCGGAGTTGCTCTGCCTCGCAAAAGGACCCATGCTCTCTTTGCATGAAGCTATCTTGATGATGGAGGGCCTGCTTCTTAAAGACAAGAATCCAAATTACCCGGTGTTGACGGTCCAGGTACCAAAGAACGTGGACTTCGTTACTGAAGCCCCCGCCGATCTGTTCTTCATAGCGTTCGAGGACGTCTTCAACCTGTTTCACTCTAGACGGCTGGACTATAACTTGGTCCGCCTATACGCGATCAATATGGCGATGAAGATCCAGAGAGATGTTGCCCCGTACGTCACGGTAGTGGATCCCTACTACATGCGTGACAGTCAGCTGGTGGAAGGATCAACGACACGGATAAGGCCACGGAGTACCTGAAGAGGTTCATGCTGAACAACAAGAGGAAGAACAACCTTCTTCTACCTTTCTTTCCCGAGTAAGTACACATCCGCTCGCCGCCGTCGTATCTTATGCTTTCTTATAGATTTCTTCCGTTGTTGATCCTTTCCACTGCATTTTTTCCGACTAGGGACAAGTACTGCGTACTCATCATCCTAAACCCGAGGTGGTCCATTGCCACTTATTTGGACACGGGGAGTTCGAGCAATAAGAAAGACTACACCAGAATAAAGGGTGTTCTCGATGAGGCTCTCGAGGGCTACGCCCAAAGGGAGGCCACTTCGAACAAGGACAGACGAACGGGGAATGTTTCTCGCTGAACAACAAACACCGGTTCAGGCATGGGACCCAGTTCGATTGCATGAAGCAGAAGCATGGCAGCGTGAAGGATGCCTTCTACGTCCTCCATCTCATGAAAGGGTTTGTCCGGGATGCACTGAAAACAAAGTTGCCATCTAGTATCCGAGAATGGACCAAAAATGCAGGGAAAATCGCCGAGGATAAGCTTAGAGAAGACTTTCATCTCATCCAGATGGAGTTGTCGCGAATCATCTACGACGATGTTGTGACAGCAAAGGGGACCTTCAACAAAGCCAGTGGTAGGATAAATCATGCATACTCGCAATAAGTGTTTCTTTATTTTCTTTACTATAGACTTATCATACTCAATCTATTTATATTATTAACCAATATATATACCTATATTGACATGGTTACAAATATGAACACTAATACATGGTTGTATCCATTTCCAGGGTTGCATCAAAGGCAAATCGAAGAACACCTAGCTCTTCAAAATGACAGCCGGACGTGGACGACGAAAGACGGCTACAAACCGTTCCCGGCGCCGCTCAACAAGAAGACTCCTTGATCAGCAGGACGTGGACGTGTACTCAGTTTGATCCTAGTTTAGGCGGTCGTGAAAACTTCATTTATACTAAGACTTGTGTGAACTTTTGTACCAGTTAATTGTCACTATATATGTATGTATCTCGGGCTCTAACTGATGTAATGACATATTTATCTGTCTGTTTTAATACCGTGTCAAAATATATTAGTGTTTCTATTATTTTCTGTATAAATACTGTAATATACATGTATTATTGTCAAATTAATACAGCAAATAATCGATAATACAGCAAATAATCGATAATTCAGCAAATAATTTAGTGGCGCATGGTAAATAATTTTGTGGCGCACCATATTCTGTGGCGCACGAAGCAAGTGCGCCACAGATAAATTATTGTCAAATTCATCAGCGCATGGACTAATATTTCTGTGGCGCATGAGCAATATTTCTGTGGCGCATTCTGGAAGTGCGCCACAGAATTTTCTACTTTCTGTGGCGCACAGAAGGGTGTGCCACAAAAATAATATTTTTGTGGCGAGAATTCTGTGGCGCACCCACCATGCGCCACAGAAAGCTATTTTGGTGCACCACAGAAAGGCACTTCCCTACTAGTGGTGCCCGCGGAGGGGCAAGGTACTCCGGCATCCATTGCTGATCTCAAATCGATGGAAACATCTTTGAGATCGTCCATGGATACCCAATTTGGTGAGTTACGTGACTTTCTCACAAAACTCACTTGTACCAAGTCCCCCGTGGCGACTCTTCCTATAGAGGACCCCCTTTCTTCCGAGACGGGGGATTCTGATAAAGAAAAGGGGGAAAAGATTGGGGATGAAGATAAAGAAACTGACCCTAAGAAAACTACGTCATCCTCAACCAAGCCGGAAGGTGGGAAGCCGGAGTACCATGCGGTTGCCCTTGTGTACTCCCCCGACCCAGCTATCCATCATGCTCGCATAAATCCTTTAGGTCCACCACCTAAGCTTAATGCATTGGCTTTTACTACTTGGCAACACTTAATGAGATCTCATATCAACAGCTCCTTGTCGAGCTTTGGAGGATCATTCAAGTGGGATACAAGGCCATGGATCCTAACAACTTGACAAGAAGAGAAATGGCGGATGCTCAACTCAATGCCTCCGCTCTCCATATGCTCGAACTTGCCGTTGGACAAAAGTATCTTTATCACATCCAACATCTCACCACCGCCAAAGAAGCTTGGGATTGCCTATCCGAGGTGTTCCTTGGGAATGAGAGTATGAAGAGGAATAGATTTGATTCTTTGAACAATGATGCTGAAGGCTTATACATGCTTGATAGTGAAACTCGTGAAGAGATGTATGGAAGACTCAAGACCCTTGCCCAAGCCTTTTATAATGTTGGGGCAAAGTATGTGGATGAAGCTTGGATCAAGAGGAAGTATGTGAATGCTCTCATGCCCTTCAAGCCCGTTGACTTGAAGGCTCTACAAGGAAGACACAACTACCTCCAAATGGCATCAAATGAAGTTATGCAAGAAATGCAAGCCTTCAAGGTTGCCACCAAGAATGCTCAAGACAATCGTGCTAGGGCCATGGGGATGAAACAAGGCTTCTCACTTGCTTTAAAGGCCAAAGTGGTGAGCCTAGATGATGATGTGGAAATTGAGGAATGTCGAAGCAACGTTCCCCGATGATCTCCAACAAGCCTATCATGATCACTTGGCTCTTGCTTCAAGAACATTTTGGCGTGACCTGGCCAAGGCAAAGGCTCAAATTGATCTAAAGAACAATCCAAGTGGAAAGGAGTTTGCAACAAGAACAAAGACGTGCTTCAATTGTCATGACAAGTATCACTTCAGCAAAGGTGTCCTTATGAGAATAGAGAAGAACATGGTGGAAGGCTTGTTCCCAAGGGTCAATCCAAGATTGTTCAAAAGAAGCTTTTTGTCAAGAAGAAGTCCTTCTTCAAGAAAGCACCAAGAATTGTGTTGATGACTCAAGAAGAGTATCCTTTTGATGATTCCGAAGAAGAAGAAAACCACTCGTGAGGAGGCCGCTTTGGCCATTACTTCAACTTCACCACCTTCTCTCTTGAATCCCCCAATGAGAACATCTCCAACACCACCGCTCGTTGTCTCATGGCTAAGGCCACCGAGGTATCATCTTCCTTCTAAGACTATGCATGAAATGGATGATATCTCTAGTCTTGAGATTAAGAAAGAACTTGTTGCTTTCGATACTTTGTGGCTAACTTGCAAGGTGAAGCTAAGAAACATGTTGAGGCTCTCATGAGACAACTTGGTGCGAAGACCTTCTTGAGGTCAAGGTAAAATTGAGAGAGAGGATTCTCTCACCATAGCATCCTTAAATGCTTCTCTTGAAAAAGAGCATGAGTATAGGTTTCTCTTGAGAGACTTGAGTCTTGATGAGACTAATGATGAAATAATTGCTAAAATCATTAAGGATAGAGATCATGCTTTGCTAAATATAAAGTGATTAAAAAGGAGAAAGCCGAATTTGTGGTTGCTAATGCTAGACTTAGAGAATGAGAAACTTGACAAGGCTCACAAGGCCTTGGAAAGTACTCACTCTTCTAGTCAAGTCTCATGAGCAACTTCAAACTCAACTTTCTAAATCTAACTCACCTAGCACCTCTACTCCTCTTGTGATCATGCAAATGTTATTGAGGAAAATGCTAGGTTGAAGGTTGAGCTTGCCAAGGCCACTAGTGCCAAGACCTCAATTCCCAAAGGTAAAGAAAAGGTTGTTGCTCATGTTGTTGAGCAAAAGCAACACAAAGGGAAGGAGGGTCTTGGTTATGTAGCCAAGGCAAAGAAGAAGAGCAACAACAAGGCCAAGCCCGCACAAACCAAGACTCCCATTGCGAGTGGGAATGCCACTAGGGGCAAGACCACTCGTAGTGACTTTGCGGGAGATGCTAACCCTCACTACATTCTATATGTTGATTATTATGGTGATGTTTATGCAAAATATGTTGGTCCTTATGATGGTTATGTTGCTCATGCTATTTGGGTTCCTAAGACCCTTGTTGCTAACCAAAGAGGACCCATTGCAAGATGGGTACCTAAAATCAAGCAATGATTTCTTGTAGGACTATGCTTCCGGTGGGTCTAAATGGGTGGTTGATAGTGGATGCACTAGTCATATGACCGGAAGCAAGGAGATCATGACGGAGTTGGGACCAAATATAAATCACTCCGTCTCCTATGGTGATAAATCAAAAGCGGAGGTAAAGGCCTCGGCAAGGTGGTAGTTGCAAAGGATATCACCCTTGTAAATGTCATGCTTGTCGAGTCCCTCGGTTACAATCTTATGTCCGTTCGTGCACTTAATAAGATGAACTTTGATGTCCATTTTACTATTGATATGGTGGTACTCTTGAGGAGCAAGACTCTAAAGGTCATGTTCGTTGGGTATGTTGAAAATGAGTTGTTTGTGGTGGACTTTTCGGGGTCAACCAACACTCAAGCAATATGCCTATTCGGAAAGGCCGACGTGGGTGGTTGTGGCATCGCCGCTTGTCCCATGTCAACATGAGAACTTTGCAAAGTCTTCACAAGGGTGGCCACATTCTTGGACTAAAAGACAATGTTTCTTTTTCTAGAGATCGTCTTTGTAGGGCTTGTGTTGAAGGAAAGATGCATGATTCTCCCCATCCAAGCAAGACCATCATTTCATCAAAGAGGATATTGGAACTTCTTCATGTTGATCTCTTTGGTGCCGTCCTCAACCAAGTCTTGGTGGGAAGAAGTATTGCTTGGTGATTGTTGATGACTATTCAAGATTTACTTGGGTTTATTTCTTCAAGTCGAAGGATGAGACTCAACAAGCCGTCATCGACTTCTCCAATGAAGTTCAACGCCAACACAATGTCCCATATTGGCCATTAGGAGTGACAATGGCTCCGAGTTCAAGAACTACACCTAAATGAGTTTCTTAGTGAAGAGGGGATTCGTCATCAATATTCCGCTGCATATACCCCTCAACAAAATGGTGTAGCCGAAAGGAAGAACCGGACCTCATGGATATGGCAAGGTCTATGTTGGCGGAGTTTAATCTCCACTCTTCTTGGGCCGAGCCATCTCCACGGCGTGTCATTCATCAAACCGGCTATTCTTTCGCAAAGGCAAGAAGTTTACACCTTATGAGATGCTCACCGGCAACAAGCCCAATGTCTCCTACTACCGAGTATTTGGTTGTAAGTGTTTCTATAAGATCAAAGGTGTTCGCTTGTCTAAATTTGAATCTAAAGCTTTAGAGGGTTTTTTGTTGGTTACGGTGCCGAATCTCACACTTATAGAGTCTATGACAAATCCTCCGGGAGAGTTGTAGAATCTTGTAGTGTGAGTTCGATGAGAATGACGGCTCCCAAGTGGCGCAATTTCATGTTTGTGATGTAGATAATGAGGAACCTCAAGATGCAATAAGAAGATGGGCGTTGGTTTCTATCGCCCCATTGAGATTCATCACGAGCCTCCTCAAGCAAGTCCAAGCTCCACTCAAGTGGAGACCTCATCATCACAAGTTGAACCGGCGCCTACATGGAAGCAAATGATGCACCAACCCAAGAACAAGTTCAAGACCCTCCTCATGTTGACCAAGTTGCTATGCAAGAACCAAGTTCTCCATTATTGATGCTAGCCAAGGTCAAGACCAAGATCAACCCTCTCCTTCTATTGTTGAAGATGTGCATAATGATGATCAAGGTCAACATTCCGGTCAAGACGGGGACTCAAATGATCAAGAGATACCTCCAAGATGCAATAGAGATATCGAAGCCCGTCGTAAAGCAAGAGTTGCAAGAGATTTGAGATAAAGGTCACAAGCTAGAAGCAATCCTTGGTGACCTAAATCGCAATGTTACCACAAGAAGACAATTGGCAAGCTTTAGTGAACATCAAGCACACATCTCCATGGTGGAACCAAAGAAAGTGTTTGAAGCTCTTGAAGATCCGGATTGGTTGGAAGCTATGCATGATGAACTCAATAACTTCAAGCGCAACAAAGTGTGGAATTTAGTTGAGAAGCCAAAGGAGTGCCGCAATGTTATAGGCACTAAGTGGATATTCAAGAACAAGCAAGATGAGCATGGAATGGTTGTGAGGAACAAGGCAAGATTGGTTGCACAAGGATACTCTCAAGTTGAAGGCATTGATTTTGGAGAGACTTATGCACCCGTGGCTCGCCTTGAGTCCATCCGTATCCTTCTTGCATATGCATCACATCATAACTTTAAATTGCAACAAATGGATGTGAAAAGTGCTTTCTTAATGGTCCTTTAAAGGAGTTGGTATATGTTAAGCAACCACCGGGTTTCGAGGATCCCAAGTTCCCTAACCATGTCTACAAGCTTGATAAGGCGCTCTATGGACTTAAACAAGCTCCACGTGTGTGGTATGAGCACCTTAGAGAGCTTCTAGTAGACCGTGGATTTGAGGTTGGGAAAATCGATCCCACTCTCTTTACCAAGAGGGTTAAAGGGGAGCTTTTCATATGCCAACTTTATGTTGATGATATTATATTTGGCTCATCTAACAAAGCTTTCAATGATGAATTTTCAAAGCTTATGACCGATAGGTTTGAGATGTCTATGATGGGAGAATTGAAGTTCTTTCTTGGTTTTGAGATCAAGCAATTGAATGAAGGGACTTTCATCTCTCAAGCCAAATATACCCAAGACATGCTCAAGAGGTTCAATATGCAAAATGCTAAGGAGAAGCGGTTTCCTATGGACACCAAATGCCATCTTGAACTTAACCCAAAGGGTATTGATGTTGATCAAAAACTTTACCGCTCTATGATTGGTTCTTTGCTTTATCTTTGTGCATCTAGACCCGATATTGTGTTGAGTGTAGGGTGTGTGCAAGGTATCAAGCAGCTCCTAAAGAAAGCCACTTGAGGCGGTCAATAGAATCCTTCGATATTTGGTTTATACCCCAAGGTTTGGTTTGTGGTATCCAAAGGGCTCTAATTTCTCTCTTGCCGGGTACACGGACTCGGATTGGGCTGGTTGTAAGGATGATAGGAAATCAACTTCCGGGGCATGCCAATTCCTTGGTAGATCCTTGGTGAGTTGGTCTTCTAAGAAGCAAAATTGTATCTCTCTCCACCACCGAAGCCGAGTATATGGCGGCCGCTAGTGCATGCACTCAATTTTTATGGATGAGGCAAACTTTAAAGGAATATGGTGTCAATTATGAAAAGTGTCTCTTTATGTGACAATGAAAGTGCTATCAAGATTGGTCACAACCCGGTGCAACACTCAAGAACGAAGCATATTGAGATTCGTCATCATTTTATTCGAGATCATATTGCCCGTGGTGATATTGAGCTTGGCTATGTTCCAACCAAAGACCAACTTGCCGATATTTTCACGAAGCCACTTGATGAAGCAAGATTCACTTATTTGAGGCATGAGCTAAATATCGTGGATTCAAGGAGCTTGACTTGATTATCTTGCATACACACCTATATTTTGACTATGTATTTGGTTTAGGTGTAGGAATGGACATAGGGGGAGTGCGGTCCTAATACATTGGACTATCCCTCCCCCATTATGCCGATATCAAGAACTCATTTGCTTCTCTATATTCGTTTCTATGAATTGTGAGTTTAAATGACGAGTAGTGGCGGTGAACCCAAGATACATCTTCGTGGTGTCACACCACATATACTCATACATGGTGGCCTAGGCCACCGCCCTCCTCCCTATGAGGAGTTAATCTTATTTGGTTTTATTTGGGTTTCTAGACCTTGAGTTTTGGGAAGAGTGTTCAATTTTGGCCTTTCAAATTTGATTCTTGCAAATTTAAGCATACTCTTCTTTTCCAATTACTTGTTCTATTCTAAGCCACAACTCTTATCCCAAAAGCCATCTCTTTCTAAAAATGTGCAATTTTCATGTCTTGGTGTTGCGAAAGGTCGGAACCGGCGGAAAATTCAGCTTTGTGGCTCTCTTTTGAGCCTAAACTGAGTTTACCCCTGGCGGCGGTACTACCGGCCATCCTGGCGGTACTACCGCTACGGGCGCTTCACTGCCCCGCAACGCGGTACCGCCCCGATGCCCGCGTACAGTACCAGGGCCGGTACTACCGCTGGATCGAGCGGTAGTACCGCCACGGAGATCTGGGCGGATAAGGCACGGGACGAACCCGAATTTGTGGGCAACCTCTTCATTTGTGTTCTTTCCCAACTCCTTCTCTCCCACATCCCCCCCGCCGCTAGCCTCTCCATCGCCGGGAAGAGCTTCTCTGGCCAAGGGAGCTCGTGCTCCTCCACCCCGGAAGGCCCCTGCACCTCTCCTTCTCCTCGATCCTCCGCCATGAGTTCCGGTATGCCCTATCCCTCTCTCTCATCTCGTTGATGGATGGAGATGAAATTAGTTGTTACTTTGGTGAATTCGTGGTAGATTGAGTTGGTAGAAGTGCAGCTTTTGTGGATCTTGAACCTTGTGTAGAATTTATTGGAAATTTTGGGCTAGATTTAAAGTTCTTCATCTAGATTTTGAGGAGTAACCCTAGGTAATGTTAGGGCTTTTTTTAAGCCATCCTATTACGTCCTGTTACATCTCCAACCCTAGATTTAGTACTCTCACTCTAGTATAATTTCCTATAATTTTGTACCACGCATTCTTTTTTCCACAAGTCATGAAACTTGTGCATTCTTACCTATGTGCTTGTCCCCCTATGCTATTCACAGGAAGTCATCCTCGTGGCACTCGCTACAAGACTGTTGGGAGGAAGAAGGGACGCACTGAACCCGGTGATGAAATTCAAGATGAGATTGATGGAGTTCTCGTGACTCGCCGGAAGTATCCGACACCGGAGAAGACCTTGCCTGCTCGGAGCAAGTCTGCTAGTCAACTTGATGACAAGGATTTTGTTGCAAAGAGAAGCGTGGACTGCTATGTGATTGAGAGGATGGAGCAAATTCTTTCTGTTCGAGGTAGCAATCCCTTCTTCCACAACAAGTTTCAAGAGCAATGCTACAATGAGATATTGTTGAAGAAGCCTAAGGATAACCATCTGGAGCAGCATTTCATCAACATGGAGCACATGAGAGCCAAAAATGCCTATTTTGGAGAAGCTCTTGAGATTTGTGAAGAGTTTGGTCTTCTACCCATGATGGAGTTGGAGCAAGACTTTGATGTGAAGCTTGTGGCTCAATTACTTGCCACTGTTCACATGGGCAATGCGACGGAGCGTCGTTTGGTATGGATGACAAAGGACAAGAAGTTCGAAGTCAAGTGGGACCAAGTTGCCGCTATGTTTGACTATGAGGAGTTTGGTCCGCATGAGCCTGAAGATTTCGAATACACCCATTTTCGTGTACACTATCCGGGGGTGGAAGCCAAGGAGGTGGAGCAGCTTTTGCCGTTGTATGACCCGGAGAGCGCAGAAAAGTGGAAGGTTGGGCAGTCTAAAGGCGTCTTTCCCACTTGGGACATCATGCACCGGATCTACCGTGAGACCATCAACCCTAAGGTGGGCAACTTTGATGAAATCCATGGCTATCTCAAGAACTTGTTGCTTCTTACCATGGACATGCAAGGACAAGGAAAGAAGTTGGATGTTATGGATTACATTTGGAATGAGATGTGGTTCATGATTTGCAAGAAGAAGAACATTGCATTTGTTCCTCTCATCATGAGGATCATTATTTGGAAGTGGCTTGAGAACAACCCCGTTGAAGAACTTGGTGATCCGGAGAAGTGGATCCCTCACAAAAGCAAGAGGCTTCTTGTCAAGCCTCACCCTAAGAAGAAAAGCAAGGAAGTAGTTGATGAAGCCGGTCCCTCGTCTACACCTAAAGTTGGACCCATGAAGTGGATGGCGGGTGCTATGAAGAAGATCTTCCAAGTTTCCAAGAAGGTGGAGAGGCACCAATATGATGAATAAGAGAAGAAGATGCTAGCCCGTCAAGCTGAAGTTGCTCGCCGCCGTGCTCAAGAAGAACAAGCACAATCCGGCTCCGAGAAGAACATCACCTCATGGGAGGATTGGCAAGCCAAGGACATCGCAGGGAACACCATCACTTGGGATGATTATGAAGAGGACGAAGTCACCTCCCAGCAGCCTTTCGAGTGACCTTTGGGACGCTAGCATCGGCCTCTTCCCTTTTTGGTGTCTCGATGCCAAAGGGGGAGAGATATATAGTAGGTTGTTGTGCGGGGAGTTGCAAGGGATGTGTCACAAGCTCATTTTTCTCTCGCCATTTACTTATTGCTTGTGAAAACTTGTTTTAATTTCAGTTTGTGGAACTTTCTATCCATGTGGTGTAAGATATGTGAACCCTATTTGCTATGTTTGGTACTTTG
Source organism: Poa pratensis (assembly GCA_947311845.1). Taxonomy (NCBI): domain Eukaryota; kingdom Viridiplantae; phylum Streptophyta; class Magnoliopsida; order Poales; family Poaceae; genus Poa; species Poa pratensis. The sequence goes on along the minus strand of CAMZMU010000057.1, from coordinate 24,476,248 downwards.
TTCATGTCTTTTATGTGTGCAAGCTTTTCTTATTGTATATCTTTATGCTTGCATGGTTTGTAAAATCTAGGGGGGGGGGGTGTTGATCCTAGATTATGTGCATTTGCGTATTCAAAGACATTTCGAGTAATGCACATGTCTAGGGGTAGCTCCGTTTAAATTTTACTAGCCTATTGCGTTGTAACTATTTGTGTTGTCATCAAACATCAAAAAGGGGGAGATTGAAAGAGCATCTCCTTTTGGCTATGGTTCTGGTGCTTGTTGACAACACAATTAGTTAGTCTAATGGGTCTTTAATCATTGCAGGAATTCATAGATAAAGACCACGGTTGAAACGGGCACGCAATAAGCTTTGCAGGAAGTTTTTTCCCAGGCAGCGGTAGTACCGCTGCACTCAGTTCCTGCGCGTTGCGCAGTGCGCGGGAGCGCTGCTACCGCTGGCGGTACCGCCAGAGGTACCGCCAATTTTCGGCTTCTGTTGGTACCTCCGGTACCTCCAGCGGTACCCAGCGGTAGTACCGGCCCTCATGGCGGTAGTACCGCCACGTGCATTTTTGCAGCGCACGGGAGCCGTGACCTGGGGAAGCTACCGTTGGCGGTACCACTCGGGGTACCGCCGATTTCGAGCTTCTGTTGGTACCAGCGGTACCAGGCCGGTAGTACCGCCAGGTCCAGCGGTAGTACCGCCAGACCCAGCGGTAGTACCGCCACGAAGTCAACGTCCGTCGCGAAGCTGGCGAGGATCTCAAGTCGCAGCGGTAGTACCGCCCTCACTGGCGGTAGTACCGCTACGAGCATCTGCGCATGCCAACGGCCATTTATTGGGAGGGCTATTTAAAGGGATCTTCTTCCCCAATGAAGACCAAGCTTCCTACACTCTCACACCTCCATTAAATGCAAGCTTCCTCCTCCTAGATCTCCCTCACCAACCACTCAATCGAGCTCAAAGTTTGAGAATCGAAGGAGGAGACCCGGATCTACATCTTCATCGAGCCGGTTTACATTTTGTTGACACACGAACACGTCACGTGTACCCGCGACGCCGAGTGAGCTGCTCCGCAACTCACTCCGCGGGAGGCTCGCTAGAAGAGCGATACGCAAGACAATCCGGCAGACGCTTTTGTAGACCCGAAACCTCGCTCGCCCGGGAGGGACCCCGTCAGGGCTCGCGGCGGCTATGGGCTGCCCTAGGTCAGCCTGACCGCCCCTAGAGCCTCGTGGATTCGCAGCCTCCAATCTTGAAGAACAACAAAAAACTAGAAGAAAGATACAAGGGGAGAGGGATAAAAGTAGATGAACACGAAAAAGTAATAGATGTGTTTGTTCGATTAGTGTTGAATCAATCGGCCGTCACCTCTTGGGTATATAAGAGGCGGCTGGACTTCCCGTGCAAGGAAAGAGTTTGGATTCACGTCCAAAACCCTAATTTGGGTCCAATTCGGATGGTTTGGCCCAAACTTTCCAAAACTGCTCGGTCTAAAACCTAGTTGTACGTTGCGGGTCGTTTTTGAGGCAGTTAACGACCTCGGATCGCAATCCGAAAAGACAAAGTTGTTCGCCTCGAAAAAACGAAGAACTTTCATTTTATGCGTTTTTTCATCTGACTTAATCTGGATCCTTCAAATTCAGTCGGAAGCAAATTCGATGCTTTTTTAGTTTTTCTAGATTGCTCGCTCCCGAGGGCAGACGGTGTCTTTGGTAGGGCGACCTGGCTGCGCCCAGCAACCCTGCGCGTGCGCCCGAGGACAGACCATGTCTAGGGTAAGGCGATCACAGTATTTTGGCTACACAAGTTGCATACGACCTCGGATGAAGACGACTCCAAAATCAATATTGTACGTCGTGCGAATACGCACAACTTCCGTGTTAGACACTTTTTCATACGAGGTCATCTTCACGGTGATATCGTGCAATTTTCTGTATGCTATCATCCGGGTCATCTTTGAGTCGTTTTGGCGCACCGCACCGCTGCCCTGCTGCACCGCATTGCCGTCGCGCCTTCTTGTTCGTCGCTCTCCTTGTTACCGAGCTGCCACGGCAGCGTTCTTACCCATTCTCATGCCGCGACTCTGATCCGGGTCCTTGCCGTGTACCTGCTGCCGTTAGCCGCTGCCGCGGCAGCGTTTTCCTTGATTTCTCGGCCGCGAACCTGAAGGAACGAGGTTCTCCGCCATGCGCTCGTCGCTGCCACGACAACCACTCCACCGTTTTCTCTGTCGTGGCTTGCCCGTGCACTCGATGCTGCCGAGTTGTCATGGCACCGTTTCATTCCATTCTTCTGCTTCGATACATTTGCATCCCAGGACCAAAACTCCGACAATGAGCCAAATTTGACCGTCAAACATGCCCCCCTGTTTTTTGGTAAAGCTTGCGTGCCAAAAAATAACTTGCACCATCACGCTGCTAAGGGCGATGCCAACACTCCATCGGCCATGTGTCTCAGGGCGATAATACTTTATCGTATGCTCGGGATGTACGTCACCTGAACTTTTGACTCGGATCCTGCAGATAAGAAAAACATATTTCTTCTAACCGTCCATCCGGTTTGCACTAAATCCTTTGTAAGTGGCCGACTTAATAATCAAGTCGTCCTTACTAGTATTGGCAAAACTGAGCACGACTTTCAGGAGGAGATAAAGCCATGAAGAGTACCTCTAGCCAGATGTCGGCTTTGTCAACACAATGCATGCTCAGGGCGATATGTAAATATCGGCCATGTGTCCTCATCTTAAAGGACCTAGAGAACCCGCCCACCAAAGTGTGAACCGCCGAAATAGATCAGATGTTTCGGCTGGGGATAAATTGTGAGGTGCTAAGTTTGATGGTATAGTTGAAGAACATGGACGACGCACCGCCTGAGGTCTCCTATAGTGAGATGAAGATCGCCGGCTTCGCCTGCCGACTTCTTGCTTGTCCTCCTTTACTCCTGTCGGCTTTGCAACAGAAGCTGGTGCACCGTTTTTTATTTGAGGGCTTCTTTTAGGAACCCACGCCATGTTCAACTTCTCCAACTCTTCGGCGCTGAGCCGCTTGAGCTGCCACTCTTGCCAATGTGATAAACCGAGTGGGTATCCCGGCTGTGACTTTGCTTTATGCACTGGCAGTTCTTTTCTGGCTTTGGGAACTTCCGGCTTGACCTGTCCAGACTCGATGACTGGGTCCTTGAAAGTTACTCGCTTCACTTGCTTGCCCTTTGTAGCCAACATCATTTTAGCTGGCTTTTGGTTACTTGGAATCAGGTCCGGAAGAGCATCCTTGCGGCCATCTCTTTTCACTATGTATACTTGCTTCATCACATCCTTCTTCCTCCACGAGCTCCTGGCCGGTTCTTGATTAAGCCGGTCTTTGACACGTGGTTGCCGGGTTGATTCTCTTGGAGCTGCATAAACTTGGCGAGGTGATTTAGCATAAGACTGATGGTGTGCCCGCGAATCATACCTGTCCCGTGAATGATATGAATAGAATCCGGTATGGGAAGGCATGTATGACTTCGGAATTGGTAGCCCAAAAGAAGTTCGTGGAGTCGGCACGTTGGGCTTCTCCTTTTGCCAGTCCTGGTCTTCAGATTTACACCTTGGGGGTGATTTCGATGCCTTTACTTCAGCTGGTCGATAAACACTTTTTGCTTCGCTCTCCTTCTGATACTTTTCTAATAATTGAGCGAAGGTAACTTTAGATTTCCTCCTTCGGTGCTTATCGCTGCCTTTGTCCCTTTTATCATTGCAGGCACCGGTCTTTAGTTTTTCTTGTTGCCCCCCAGTGTTAGGCGTACTCTTTGTAACTTTGATGGAATGTACGTCCTCAGGATTTCCGGCTTGAATAATTTCTTTGCTTGACGAATCAATCCCATCACCTACAGTGTGTACCCGTCCATCTTCGGATGAGCCAACTTGAGGTAGCCGAGTCAACGTTTGATCACCGTCAAGATTAATGTCAGCCGGATGGCTATCAGCTTGTGCTTCAACAAATTCCAATCGTCCTTCGAAGGCCGATTGTGCTTCATAAAACACTTCGCAGTCTTTGATATTCTGCTTGAACGAATCGGGCATTCGTTCTTGTTTTGACGGCTCGACATGGTGATCTTCTATGATAATTGGGTTAGCCGGCGACGCACCGACAATATGATCACCTATGCCCGGACTGGGGTACATTGTTCATCCCTTAGCTGATATTGGGATACCGGCTTTGGAATTAAGAAAACGAGTGGCGCTGGCTTGATGTCATCCAACTCGGCTATGCATCGTCTTTCGCCCTCTTTTTCGATTTTTCTGAATCGCTATCTTGAAGGACTTTGAACCTCGCTTTGTGTTTCTGCAACCAAAATAGCTACAGAATATATGTCTCATCTGAACCAAATGTTAGCCAGGCATGAAACAAGCAAAATTGCCCATGTGAATATAAAGCTTAGCCGGCATGGCGGGAACAACTTTGATTGCGATAAATTGCCTCTATCAGCCTCTACGAATGGTATGATATGTTGGCTGGCATGATTAGTGACAAGATTATTCCTAGCAAACAAATTACTTATCTCGACTGTCTTTCAACATTAATTAGAATCGTGTTGGAAGATGCATCAACAATATGACTTTGACCGAATCGAAAGACAAGTAAATTGTCGGCAAGGCGTACCTCTTCGAAGACGTCGGGAGAATGCGATGCTGGCACAACAGGAACAATGTTTCGCTCCACCTCTGGATAACTCTCCAACGCCTCGTCTTCCTCTTCTGGATCCCGTGCCGTGTCACCTGGACGCTCCTTGTTAACCGAACATAGTTCGGCTTTTATTTCTGGCTCTTGATGTTCATCATTAACCGAACTTTGTTCGGCTATGTCTTCTTGTTCTTGATGCTCATCATCTTTGGCATGGAATTCGTTGGGTAGTATATAAACTCCTTTACACCCAGAAAAATCAATCACGGCTGTTTTGCTAGCCATGACATGCTCTCGATCAATGAAGCTTGCTTCTTTTGATTCAGTAGATTCGGCACATGTACTGTCTATTTCGGCTTCAACAGCCGAAGTAACCATACTTTCCGAATCATTCATCTTTTCTCCATGGCTTCCATCAACTTGCAAAGCTTCTTCTTGCCTTGGTTTAACATGGGGCTTGACTTGATTGCAGCACATAAGAGAGGATTTAATTTCTCCTATTGGAGTAATATTTTCTTGAGGGTCCTTCTTGAGCTTTGCATGGAACATGTGCAGACCTTCCTCTTCAAGCTTTCTCCTGTATGCTTCATGTTCCTCCTTGAGTTTCTTTTCAAGCGCCTCAATTTCTCAGCACGCTTTTTCTTGAGTGCTTCATAAGCTTGTCGATACTCGGTCGGTAATTCCTCAAGAGTCGGCGTAGTGAAGTCATCGGTGCTATCCTCTACAGGGCATGATTGCCCCCGATACTTTTGGTTTCTTTCGGCAGTGTGTTGCCAAAACTTTGTAATTGTGAGGGATAAAACTTGATCTTGAATTGTTCACGCTCCTCTTCACGCCTCTTCTGATACGCCTCATAAGCTTGTATTGCAGCGGGGTCATGCGGATTTTCTTTTAATGCCAGATAAACATCACCGGCCCTTTTGAGTTTCGCTGCAAATTTTTCCTTCCAACCATCTAATCCATATGCGTCGGTAGAAGATGAAGGCACATGTGCCCCTGTTAAATTTTCACTTATTCGGCCGTGAACACCGTGAAAGTGCAAAGCCGAATTATGTGTCTCACTAGGTCCACATGAAGCTGAAACGTTAGTAACATAAGGTGTCGATTGAGTACTCATATAAGGCGCTGTATATGTCGGTTGGGAGTAACCGGCCAAGTCGCTGGTGCCAGCATAGCCGATTCCCTCATCCATCGGCCTGTTTGGGGATGACCCCGCATATTGCAAGTCGGCAACCGATGGATAAAATCATGAGACATCCTCATGCCCGTGAGGTGTCTCATATTGATCTGTCGAGTAACCTACAGTACTCATTGGCCTATGATATGGGGCAGCCGATGCATGAGAACTCGAATATATATGTTGCACGTTGCTAATATTATAAGGATTTGAAGCATAGAGATTATTTTGCATCGGCTTTTGCGCATAGTGTAAACTAGGGTTAGCCGATACAACACTCATATCAAAAGATCTACTAATGTCAACATAAGAGTAATTTGCATCTACACAAGGAGATTGTGAATTCATGTTATCGATGTAGACGCAGTCTCTTGATGCGCTCCTCGTAGCAAGAACGGGATAGAGACCGTTCGCTTCGTCCCCAGCGGAGTCGCCAAAAAGTGTGTTGACACACGAAACGTCACGTGTACCCACGGCGCCGAGGGAGATGCTCCACAACTCACTCCGCGGGAGGCTCGTCGGAAGCGCGATACGCAAGACAATCCGGCGGGCGCTTTTGTAGACCCGAAACCCCGCTCGCCCGGGAGGGACCCCGTCAGGGCTCGCGGCGGCTATGGGCTGCCCTAGGTCGGCTTGACCGCCCCTAGAGCCTCGTGGATTCGCAGCCTCCAATCTTCAAGAACAACGAAGAACGAGAAGAAAGATACAAGGGGAGAGGGATAAAAGTAGATGAACACGAAAAAGTAGTAGATGTGTTTGTTCGATTGGTGTTGAATCAATCGGCCGTCACCTCTTGGGTATATAAGAGGCGGCTGGACTTCCCGTGCAAGGAAAGAACTTGGATTCACGTCCAAAACCCTAATTTGGGTCCAATTCGGATGGTTTGGCCCGAACTTTCCAAAACTGTTCGGTCTAAAACCTAGCTGTACGTTGCGGGTCGTTTATGAGGCAGTTAACGACCTCGGATCCCAATCCCGTAAAATACAAAGTTGTTCGTCTCGAAAAAACGAAGAATTTCCATTTGATGCGTTTTTCCATCTGACTTCATCTGGACCCTTCAAATTCAGTCGGAAGCAAATTCGATGCGTTTTTAGTTTTTCCAGATTGCTCGCTCCCGAGGGCAGACGGTGTCTATGGTAGGGCGACCTGGCTGCGTCCAGCAACCCTGCGCATGCGCCCGAGGACAGACCATGTCTAGGGTAAGGCGATCACAGTATTTTGGCTTCACAAGTTGCATACGACCTTTGATGAAGACGACTCCAAAATCAATATTGTACGTCGTGAGAATACGCACAACTTCCGTGTTAGGCACTTTTTCATACGAGGTCGGTGATATCGTGCAATTCTCTGTATGCTATCATCCGGGTCATCTTTGAGTCGTTTTGGCGCACCGCACCGCTTCCCTGCTGCACCGCATTGCCGTCGCGCCTTCTTGTTCGTCGCTCTCCTTGTTAGCGAGCTGCCACGGCAACGTTCTTGCCCATTCTCATGCCGCGACTCCGATCCTGGTCCTTGCCGTGTACCTGCTGCCATTAGCCGCTGCCGCGGCAGCGTTTTCCTTGATTTCTCTGCCGCGAACCTGAAGGAACGAGGTTCTCCGCCATGCGCTCACCGCTGCCACGACAACCACTCCACCGTTTTCTCTGTCGTGGCTTGCTCGTGCACCCGATGCTGCCGAGTTGTCGTGGCACCGTTTCAGTCCATTCTTCCGCTTCGATACATTTGCATCCCAGGACCGAAACTCCGACAATGAGCCAAATTTGACCGTCAACACATTCCCCCTCATTCACTTGAGGGACCATTTGCTAGGGTTTCCCTTTGGAAAACCTAGCCCCTTGTTGTACTCACTTGTTGTGTTTGTGATAGACTGTAGCCGTTCGGGAGCCCCCAATCCAGTTGTGGGTTGTGCCTCGGATTGTTGTTGTAAAGGCTCTGGACTCCGCCTTGAAGGTTTCCGATAGTTGAATGTGAACCAAAACTTTGTGGTGTGGTTCATCGGAGAAGAAGGTGAATCCTTTGTGGCTGTTGAGTCATTGTGTTGACTCACACCTCTCCAACGAGATGTACTCCCCTAAAAAGGAGGAACTCGGGAATACATCCTTGTCTCCGCGTGCTTTCACTTCGGTTACCTCTATCCTTGTTATAGCTTTTACTTCATGTACCTTGCTTAGTCGTTAGCTTGTCATATAGGTAAATTCATCGTAGTTGCATATCTAGAGAATTTACCTTTTGTGTCAAGCCTAATTTGAAAAAGTTCTAAAAATTTGAAGTAGCACCTGTTCACCTTCCCTCTAGGTGTCATACGATCCTTTCAGCGTTGGAGCACGTCCGCAACGATGAGGAAGAGGTACGGCGACAGAGGGTCCCCTTGCCGCAGTCCTCGCATGCAGCGGATCAATTTCCCGGGAAGCCCATTGAGAAGGATGGCGGAGCGCGACGAGGCGAAGATTGAGTCCATCCAATCACACCACAGTTTTGGGAAACCGCGAACGAGCATGATCTCCCGTAGGCTGGCCCAGCTGACCGAGTCGAAGGCTTTGGCGAAGTCGAGCTTGAGGACGACGCAGGGGGCCCGCCGCCGAAAGCAAGTTTGGACAAGCTCGGTGGCATAGACGAAGTTCTCGGAGATGCTCCGCCCGGCGGGGAAGCCGGTCTGGTCCACGGCGACAATCTTGCCAATCTGCTGCTGGAGGCGAGAGGTGAGGACTTTGCAGATTGCTTTGACCGAGCAATTTTGCAAGGAGATCGGCCGGTAAGACGCCGGCAGTAGAACGCTCATCTTCTTCGGGGGCAGCACGACGTGAGCACGGTTGATGCGCTCCAGGTCCACAACGCGGGAGTGAAAATTTTCAAACAGCCTCAGCAGGCTTGGGGCGACGGAGGCCCAAGCGGCGTGGTAGAAGCTGGGCCCAAGCCCATCAGGTCCAGGTGCGCTGGAGCGGTCCATAGCGTCGACCGCGGCCTTGATTTCCTGGGCCGAAAAGGGCCCAGTGAGCTTGCTCCCGTCCACCTTTGGTAGCCCAGCATAGAGCTCGTCGATGCTGAAGTCGCACGCGACGGGCGGAGCACGGCCAAGCAGGTTGAGGAAGAAACCGTGCAGCGCCGCCGCTTTGGCGTCGTGGCTAACGATGATGGCCCCGTCGATGTCGAGGGCGCGAATACAGTTCCGCCGCATCCGTTGTGAGGCACGCGCGTGGAAGAAACGAGTGTTCTCGTCCCCTCCACGATCGCGCGGAATTTTCCTCGATGCTTCCACCGGGCGGCGCGGTCCAAGAACAGGGCCTCCAATTTTGACCTGCAGAGCACACGGAGCGCAAGCTCGGCGCTAGATAAAACTCGAGATTCCTCGAAAAGATCAAGAAGGTCGATGATAAACTTGCAATTGTTTTCAAATTTAGGGATGAACTGGTGGGAGCGTTTCCAAACCTTGGCGACCGAGCGAAAGGATTTTAGGCGGGCGGCCAAATCTCCAGCCGCATCGGCGTGCAGAGGAGGAGAGGTCCATGCAGGCAGTGTGGTGGGGAGGAAGAGGGGGTCGAGGAGCCTAGCATTCTCGAAACGGAAGCAGGTGGTGCGTGGGATGGTGGTGGTGGCAGTGACAAGAAGTGGGACGTGGTCAGAGGTGGGGCGAGGGAGGTGAGGGAGGAGTTGGGGAGAGAGGTGTTCCAAGCTTGGTTAAAAGGGTGCGATCAAGACGAGCAAGGACGGGAGAGTCCCGTTTATTCGACCAGGTGTAGAGGCGGTCAAGGAGCGGAAGCTCGAAGAGGGCGAGGTTGCGGATGGAGTCAGATGGACATGATTTTTTGACTTATAGTTTTCCCATTGTCGCCAACTCGCCATCGCCAGCGAAAGTGCCTTCCATCGAAGAGCATCTCCACTCGTACCCATGGTAGCGCTATGGGGCGCGTCGAATGTAAAAACCGCCCACTCGTGGTTTTCATAGCCGTTTTGCGTGACTCAATAATTCGTCCGACGCTACCAGCCCAACACCGCCTAGTTGGGAGTCGCTTCGGCGCACCGGATGTGTCCGCGCATGCCTCCGGACAGGCAGGTCAACTTTGTCATAGACACTCAAATCCTATTTTCCCTCTTCGTTTCCACCCGCCGCTTCATTCCCCCGCGTTTGCTCGCCGTCTTCTGGTCGCCCCTCCCCAGCAACGTCGTGTCCCGTCGCTCACCAGTCACAGAACATTGCCCGACACCCTCCTCCAACCCGTCACTCGCCAAGGCCACCTTCCCGCCTCTCGTCGCCTCCCGAGCGCAAAGCTTACCGGCGACATTACCCGCAAGGTATTCGGCTGATTGCCTGGTAGGCTTCAAAATTCATTATTTTCTCGGCGTCGGTGATTGGTTGATTGATTGCTTGATTCTTTGATTTGCATAGACCATGAATAGCGACGACGAGTTGATGGTTTATCTGTTGATGGAAGAAGAAGCCAACATCGCCACCGTCGATGAAGAGCAGCAGTTGGCGATCTTCGCTTGCGTGGAGGTTCCATGTTTAGGAGGATATAAATATTCTGGCCCGTGAACCGCCATCATAGATTCATAGGTACGTAAGATTTGTGATATTTGCATTTCGAGTAGTACTAGTAGCATTTGCTAGTGCGTGTCCTGAGATTCAGACCTCTGAAACGCGATCCTGGCTCCGCAGTACTATCCACTCCCGTGATCCATACGCCATACGGAGAACCACGGCAAAAAAAAGAAAACGACTTCATTGCAGGAATCTTGCTCACGGGTACATGTATTCAAGCGTGGCTGACTTGCGAGTGAACACTGCAACGCGCATTCATGGCTTCGGTAGAAACCAAAATAGGTGAAGGAACAACAGTCAAAACTCACACGCCAGCCACCGGCCAGTGCCCATCGATGACGCACTGTGTGAACCGGCCAAGTTTCACCATGTCCATGTGAACGCCAAGAAAATGTGTCGGCCTGCAAATCCACACGGTAAATTCTCGTATTCTCATCTTCGATATCTGAACTCCTGGCCAATGGCGTCCGACAAAAGAGGATACAAGTTGTATTATCATAATTTTATTTGCCCGAAGACGCATTCTGGTCTACCCATCGGCCATCAGCAAGCGTAGTGATTTAAGTAAATTATTGAAAGCCGATTGGCCCGGTACTCTTGCTCTAGTACTCGAACATGCCTCACTTGTGAAGATGTTGATGGTTTTCAGCTGCTTTGTCTGGAGCCACCTACCTAAAGCGAAAGGCCTTGCATATTCTACAGTATTATCAATATGTCACTGAATTTCCTTTTGCTCGTCTAGTTCCACTGCACATAGAAAAGCAGAAGACTGAAACTCCAAGCTCATGTTCATCATTTCACTGTAGAGCACACAGACCACATGTTGGGGTTTAGTTTTGCTTAACGTGAGACCGTACATGCAATGCGTGACCAGCAGATTAGAGCATCTCCACCGGCAGCCGCTAAATTTGTGTTCGACATCCCCATTGTGCCCTTTTATGGATGCCGGATATGTGTCCTTCACATAGGGGGGTGCTGCCTCCAGCGACGCCCTCCAAACGCCTGCCCCAATCATCTTTTGATCATTTGATCATATTTCTATTTCTATTCTAAAAACTTCATTGGAAATTTTAATAATGATTCAAACATAGAAAATGAAGCGATGAAAATAGGCAACGAATCGTGAGATAAATTGAATGAACGCATTGGCAAACGGCCGAACACTTTACGTATGGGGCGGCAAGGAGGAAGAGACGGAGCCGACTTGTGTGGTCGCTACCGGCGCAAAACGAGGACGGGGACCAACGGAGAGCGGTGGCAAGCCGGCATGTGTGGTCGCTACGGCTGAACCCCGCAGTGAGTTGGCGACAGGGGTGGCGGCGATGGTGCTAATCGTCGACTGTAGGACAGGTGAGGGGTAAATGACTCACGCTTGCTCGCTATGTGTCTATGACCAGGCGGTCCCGTCAGTCGGAGGTCATGTCCGGATAATGTCCGACACCCCCTAGCAGACCCCCAAGTTTGGAGGGTGTCTCAGGGTGCCAGACAAAATTCGGCTCGATCGTTTGTTGTGTCACCACTTTGAGAGTGGGGTGATCACTAGTGAGATTCAACTTATTTTTACAAGTAGAAGTATATACAGTACAGCTCTTTTTGGTGCTCGACAAAGTGGCTCCAAAACGCTGCAAAAAGGGAAAAGGCATGTGGCCTCTACACTCTAGACTCTAGAGTCCTCTATTGACCATTACCACTGTGATAATTCGGCTGCTCGCTCCCTTGGGACCCCAGACGTACAGAGCTGTGAAAATAGAATAATGGAGGTGGCGAGCAAAGTGCCAAAGAAAAGGGAATCGGTGGGAGGGAGTACCATAAAAAGCAGGGCGTGGGCGAGCAGACGCAGAGCAGAGTCGCCTCCACCAAGAAGACCCAGCGAGGAGCTAGCTCGCTTGGCTGCACCCAGCACCGGGGCTGGCCTCCCCCACTCACCTCACTCTCCCACCTCCCACTCTTCTACCTATCGAGGACGCCTAGGAGGAGGAGGAGATGGAGCAAGGGGCCGCGCTGCTCCTGCTGGCGCTGCTGGTGCTGGCACCCTCTTCTCGTCTGGCCTCAGCCGCTGCGGTGGAGGACGGTATGCTGCTTTCCCGCCCCCTTTCTGTTCTCCCCCTTTCTCGATCTGTAGTTTCAGATACATTGTGCTCGTGTGTTTGCTGCAATCGCTTCTCAAGGCAGAAACAAGTCTTCAGCTTTGCTTGATACCATACACACCCGGCCTGCTCAATATTGTGTTTGCCTGTTGTTTAGTGTACTGCATCTCTGCCTGTACATTTCTGAAGAAACATGAGAGCATTATTCATTGTTTTATTTGTTTGAAAATGAGTGTTAAATCAATGATGGAATGGAGGGGGTGCAGATGTGAGAGTGGTGGCAAAACTATCTTTGCTCGCTATCCTATCTTTGTGACAGAAGATGTTCTGTCCAAGTGTTTTGCTGGAAGGCACTGCTGAAACCACTAGCAAGATTCAGACATTTCACTGACCTATCCATCAAATCAAATTTTACAGAGCTTTCCACTTTGATTGATATACATTCAGGTTAATTTGTGTTTGCCTGCTGTTAGGGTACTGCATCCCTGCATGTACCTTCCTGAAAAAAATGATGGGACTAACATATGTATATGCATTATGTTTTGCTTGAAAATGACCGATAACCCCCAAGAGAGCTACCCTATCTTTGTGACAAAGATGTTCTGCCCAAGTGTTCGCTGCAAGACACTGCTGAAACCACTAGCATGATTCATAAAATTTACAGACCTATCCATGAAACTGTACATAAGTTTTACATCCTGCTTCATTTTTGTTTGCCTGGTGCTCAGTGTACTGCATCAATGCATGTACCTTTCTGAAGAAAACATGGGACTATAACATGACATGGATTATGCATTATCTTTGTGTGAAAATGACCGATAACCCCCAAGAGAGCTATCTATCTTTTTTTTTTTTTTTGCGGTAGTAGAGAGCTATCTATCTTTGTGACAAAGATTTTCCATCCAAGTGTTTGCTGCAAAACACTGGGAAGATTCAGAAAACGCCCAAGTGTCTCCGGCAAAACACCGTCAAGACCACTGGGAAGATTCAGAATATTTACAGACTTATCCATGAAAAAGAAAAGACGATTCTTTCCTAAACCACTCAACTTCCTGCCTCGTTTCAAGATCCTATGACCTATTTTTAGATGAGATCCATGACCTTATTGCAAGGAGGACGTCGCCGCAAGTCAAAAGGAAACCACGCCTAGCAGTAATATACAAGGATCCACACGGAATAGCACAGCAGAGCCCCAGCAGCGTCCTGCGAAGAATCGTCTTGTAAGGATCAAATAGCTTATTTAAAGGATGGCCGTGAGGGACCGTCCATGCCGTGCCCATCTTTTTATATCTCCGTACCTTCGCCTCCCCAAATTTACGCCACGGATCGTGGCGCCTTGCTTTGGATTTGCCCTTGCAGGTCTGGACCATCACAGTGTGCATGGGGCTCCATCTCCATGTCCATGTCCATGTCCATGGTACGATGCCATAGGCCGATGGGCCGGGTTTGGTGGATGTTTCACTCTCTCACCACATAAGATCGATGGGCATAGTCACATGGCTCACGGCTGGCTGTCCTTGTGTGAACAATGACGCGTAGTGAAGCGGCCTAGGAGTAGTAGTGTAGTACCAGTAGTTGTTGTGCCCCGATGAACTGCGTTGGGTCTGCAATAGAAAAACAAAGGACATGTTTCTTCCCTGCTAGTACTGTTAAATCCTGGCATTCAAAACGAGGATGTTGGAATTACCGTGGTATATGGGGTTAGGATTTACCAGTTTCAGGGAAGAAAAGGTGTAGGATTAAACCGAACTTTGAAATGATGGGATGAACCTTGCGAAACTCTTGTGTGATTACTCATTTCACGGTAGATAAGGTATGGAATTTATGAGGTTCTGTACATTCTTTTAATACTCCTACTTACTGAAGTAAAGAGTCCAGCACATAGTGTACTATATTTTACAGGTTATCTAACTTACTATGGTCCTTCCCGAGTGGTAACACAGGCATGGACACTACACACATTGTACATTGTTTTAGTATCTGTTGTCATAAATGGTAGTACTGTGGTTTTGCTTTTGCGGGCCTGTGGTTTTGATTGCAAAGCAGTAGATGTTGTACGATTTTTCTTTCATAAGTTGACCTGGTATTGACCTGTCGATGGCACTCATGAGCATGTAATCTTCTTGCACAACAGGCCTGCTCACCAATGGTGACTTCGAAACAGCACCAGCTGGTGGTTTTGCCAAATCTGCTTCTGTCTCTGAGGGTGCATCGTCGATCCCAGCTTGGACGATCAATGGCACAGTTGAGCTAGTTTCAGCAGGCCAGCACCAGGGTGGCATGATCCTTATTGTTCCACAGGGTATTCTATTGAACTGTTCTCTCTGAATAGTCAATCTACAGACGTTGACGATTGATTTGATGTGTGCTTGTTTCTAACCGTTTCGGTTTTGTTCAGGAGATCATGCTGTACGGCTAGGAAACGATGCAGCTATTGGGCAGGTGGTGCAGGTTGAGAAGGGCTCAGAGTATTCAATCACCTTCAGTGCTGCCCGGACGTGTGCGCAGCTGGAGTCGCTGAATGTTTCTGCTGGGGTGTATCACAGACAATAGACTTGCAGACATTGTACAACATAGAAGGCTGGGATGCATATGCATTGGCTTTTCAAGCAGTGGATGAGCAGGCAAACCTTGAATTCAGGAACCCCGGCATGGAGGACGATCCAACCTGTGGGCCTATCCTTGACAATGTGGCCATCAAGAAGCTCTTCGCTCCGGACAAACCAAAGGGTATAACACAATACCACATGTCTCTAGATTTACTACTATTTAGCATTAGCACCACACTGAAATTTTGGTAGCATTCTTTGTTTGGTATATACAATGCTTGTCATTTCAGAAAGTCGAAAGACTCCACTTCTGGTTACCAGAAATTAGAAATGCTAGCTCACTCTTGATGCTTGTATAACCCACTGACTTACTGCTAGTATTTAGCATTAGCACCTCACTGAAATTCCGGTAGCATTTTTTGTTTGCTATATACAAGGCTTGTCGTTTCAGAAAGTCACAACACTCTACTTCTGGATAGGAGAACCTTAGAAATGTTGTAGCTCACTTGATGCTTGTATAACTCACTAATACCTGTCTCTAGACTTACTACTACGTTTCAGAAAGTCACAACACTCTACTTCTGGATAGGAGAACCTTAGAAATGTTGTAGCTCACTTGATGCTTGTATAACTCACTAATACCTGTCTCTAGACTTACTACTATTTAGCATTAGCACCACACTGAAATTTTGGTAGCATTCTTTGTTTGGTATATACAATGCTCGTCGTGTCAGAAAATCACAACACTCTACTTCTGGTTAAGAGAAATTAAAAATGCTCTAGCTCACTCTTGATGCTTGTATTCTGTGGTGTCTTGTTTTGAGCAGATAGCATGGTGATCAATGGAGACTTTGAGGAGGGTCCATGGATGTTTCCAAACACAAACTTCGGTGTTCTACTCCCGACGAACCTTGACGAGCAGACATCAGCCATACCAGGATGGATGATCGAGTCGAACCGTGCAGTCCGCTTCGTCGACTCTGACCAGTACACCGTTCCCCAGGGAAAGCGTGCGATTGAGCTTCTCTCCGGCAAGGAGGGCATCATTTCACAGATGGTTGAGACAACTCCTCAGAAAGTCTACAGCATGACATTCACACTGGGCTCAGCGGGCGATTCATGCCAGCCACCAATGGCTGTCATGGCATTCGCAGGTGACCAGGCCCAGAACTTCCACTACTCGCCTATGGGGAATGCCACAAGTCAAGCTGCGAATGTGACGTTCACAGCGCGTGCTGAAAGGACACGTGTTGCGCTCTATAGTGTGTACTACAACACGAGAAGCGACGACCACAGCTCACTATGCGGGCCGGTGGTCGACGACGTCCGTGTATGGGGCTTGAATGGGGCTGCTGGGTTGAAGGCAAGTGTTGGGCTGCTTCTTGGTATGGTTAGTCTTGTTGCCCTGCTGATGTTCTGAATTTACTAGTGGTGTTGAAGGATAAACGTACGTAACCACATGTATGGGCGAGGAGGCCACTAGTTTCGGTAGTAAGCTCGAGGTTTCTTTCTAAGAGATTGAGCAATGTGAGCTTAGGCTAAAGCTACCAGTAGCTACATGTGGTTGTGTTGCTTTCTTTTGTGATTCAGAAAGTGGCAAGCCATTATGTGAGGGATTGCGTGGTTAGTATGCCAATTGCCAAGAGCTTGTAATGTGAGATGTCAGAATTGTTCAAAGTTCACATCTTCAATGTACTAGAAATTTCGGTAGTACATATGTGCTATTCTGTGGCTTCTTGTCTGAATCTTATAGTAGTCACCAAAAGGTGGCAAGCATCCAAAATATGGAATCAGTTACATATTTTTCTACAGAGTGACAATTTTATGGAGACCAACAAAATTTACTGCATTGCTTTATGAACGATTTGTCATATACATTTTCCAGGCAATTTTTGTGTGCAATCAGTCGCTGATGCACAGCTAGTCATCATACTTGATTAGACCTGCATGGCATCAAATGTCAGATACAAACCAGGACAAGTTGATCACTACCATTTTGACATTTGAACTCTCACCACTCACAAGTTATATATAGCATTGCTTGTCAGTCAGCACTAGAAATTTCTGCAGCAGCGAACTCTACAGAAGTGATATACTAGCCATTCGAGACGCAGGATTGATAATCCTTCATTTTATTTTAGGAAAAAGCAGAATCCTAATCTAACAAATCATGAGAGCAGAGCAATGATTATTTAGGACTAGCAAGTCATTTGTAGAAAACAAGTATCAAAGCAATCACTCAGATACCCAGTCGTTGATTTTGACTCCCAAGCTTTCAGTTCATATAGCCTTTTATATTTAACTAAAAGTCACTTTAACTCCCGAGCACCAGTGCTCCCTCAGTTTGACAAAAATCAACAAATAATATTTAAATGTTTCAATTTTTTAATAAAATCCGTCATGTTCTCAATGATGTATACTACAAGCGTACAAAATTACAATGTGAAATTCTTTGTATTACGGGCTACACAAAATTAACAAAATCTGGAAATTTGAAACAACTATAGTCAGATATGAACACTTCTCATTTTTGTGTAGCTCAGAATACAAAATATTTCGTATTGTGATTTTGCACGAATGTAGATTACATCATTGAGAATATGAATGAGTTTTTTCAGTTTTTGTTTGGAACTTTTAAATATTGTTTTGATTTTTTTTCAAACAGAGTGAGCACCGGTGCTCGGGGTAAGAATTCTTCACCCTTTATTCAAGAAAATCTATAAAGTATCTCTATAATATATTTTTTACTCGTATGTAGCTGTGATAATACACTATGGATGAGCACTAATTCATTGAAAAATGATTTTATTTATGAACTGCGCAGAAAATTAAAAAAAAAGTGACGATCTATAATTGTGAATAATGATATAACTATTTGCTATTTTAGAACACCATACTTATTTGTTCTTTTGCAGGCCACTTTGAAGTCTAGCGGATCTACGGTGCATTCTATTGTGCATATGCTAGTATTTTTTGTTCCTTTAGTCTTATAAATATTGTTTTAAAAACTAAAGTAAAAATCTGGTTTTTACGCCTACAGTATTTAAAATATTCTCAAAAGAATAAGAAATACAATGATAGATATTGGTGGAGTATATGCTCTTGCAAGAAATTAATGCTCAAGTTCTTCGATGGCAAGGCCTCCACAAAGAGAAGGACACACATGTGCCACCGACCACCGTTGCTAGTTCGAACCACTGAAGGGGCAGATCATGTATCCTTACTCTAAAGAACAAATCCGAGCAAACTACAAGGAATGACTTGAATAAGGAAATGCCTTGTAAGCACCAACATTTTCAGGTATAACCAACTAAGACCACACCTATAGATTTTCACCCCGAAGCTCGAGACTGGGTACTCGAGAAGCACCACCGAATCATCATCACTCTATGTTGACGCATCCACTTGCCGACCTTTCATCCATGGCATACGCATACAAAGACAACATCTCACGTGGACGACCCTGACATGGACATTGACTCGTGATCGATAACCATGCCTGTTAAACGGAGTAGGATGACTCATGATCGGATACGATCCCGTCACGTTAGGCTAACAATACTTGCAGTAGAAGTTGTAATTCTAACCGTGTTGTAATCATGTTGTAACTCTAGATCTTATAAACCCTAGATGTATTCGGTAATATTTAAAGGGCAGACGCCTGCCCTTGAGAGGTACGGCAATCCAATCTAATCACCAATTTTTACATGGTATCAGAGCAACCCGCTCTTTGATCATCCATGGTTCCATCAACTCCCGCAACGCCCACAACCACAACCAACATCGCGCAAACCATCGGCGCTGCGATCACCATCAAGCTTGACCGCGAGAACTTCTTGCTATGGAGGGTTTAGGCTCTCCCCGCTCTCTACAGCCTTGAGGTGTGCGGCTTTGTAGATGGGAGCAACGTCGCGCCGTCAAAGAAGATTGCAACAACCGAGGGAAGCTCCGATACAATGGACAACCACGAGTATGTTGCGTGGTTCAAGACAGATCAACAGGTTGTGAGTGGGCTCCTTGCATCTCTGAACCCGTCCGTGCTCGGCCATGTGATGCTGCTGAAGTCATCGGCGAGCGTATGGGGTGTACTCACCCAAATATTTTAATCTCGACCCAAGGCGAAGATCGTGCAACTCCGCACGGCGCTTGTGAAGCCGAAGAAAAGGGAGATGCCCCTGTCAGACTACTACAATCAGGTGAAGAAATCGCCGACACTGTGGCGACGGTTGGCAACCCTCTGAGTGATTCAAAGATCATCTTGTACATGCTCGCATGCATTAGCGAGGATTATGAAAACTTCACCACATCGATATCAGTGATAGCTTCAAAGGGTGATGGCGATTTCACCCTCAGCGACCTCTACGGGCACATGGTCGCATATGAGGCACGCAGCGGCGATCGCGTGTCCAATGGATCTCCTCAGTTTCAGCACTCCGCCAACAACGCGTCGTGTGGAGGAGGACGCGGCGGCTTTATGCGTGGCGGCGGTGGCCGTGGACGCGGTGACGGCGGACGCGGTTATGGAGGAGGTCGCAACAATAACTATGTCCGCTATGGCGGTGGCTATGATGGAGGCTATGGCGGCGGCTACGACAGCGGTGGTGGTTGCAACAGAGGCAATCACGATAACTCCGGACACGGCAATGCCCAAGGAGGAGGACGTGGATGTGGTGGCAAATCCACGTGCTAGATTTGTGGTATCTATGGACACGATACCCTTTGCTGCTACTCTCGTTTCAACCATGCCATCCAACCCGAGACATCCAATCGTGCTGCAAACTACTCCAACTCCGACGACACCGCCGAACCAACCTGGTTCATGGACTCCGGAGAAACAGATCACATGACCAATGACATGGAACGCCTCCATGTGCAGAAGAACTACGAAGGCCACGATCATATCCAGGTGGCCAATGATACGGATATTCCTATTTTACATGTTGGTGAATCTTCTTTATCTGGTCCAAATCAATCTACTTTACATCTAAAAAATGTCCTCCACACTCCTCACATTAGCAAAAATCTCACATCTGCAATCAAACTTGCCTTTGATAACAATTGTTTTGTTGAACTTCACCCTCATTATTTTTTTGTCAGAGACCGCACCACGAGGCAAACTCTTCTTCACGGTAGAGCTCAAGACGGCTTATATCCAGTGCCACATACTCGCTCTTGCCAAGCACACCACATCACCCCATTCAATGACTTGTGGCACCAACGCCTTGGTCATCCCACATCAACCATCGTTCAAGCCATCATCTCCACCAATAAATTAGCTTCGTCGTCAAATAAAGAGCTGGTTGAGCACATCTGTGATGCCTGCTTGTTGCGTGGGACAAACGTTCGTTGGGAACCCCAAGAGGAAGGTATGAAGCAGCACAGCAGAAGTTTCCCTCGATTGCAAAACCAAGGTTATCGAACCAATAGGAGTTGGAAGAGTTTCAACACGGTGTCAACCTGGCGCCAACAAGTTGACGTGGACCTGCACACAACACAATCAAACTAGTTTGCCACAACGAAACATGAAGGTTGTCAATCTCCCTGGCTTGCTGAATACAAAGGTTTAAACGTATGGCGTGGAAAAAATGTAAATGCAAAAATGAACAACAAGCAAATGATGGTGAGAAACAGTGGAAACTGTGTTTTTATCAGTGTAAAAGAATGGACCGGAGTCCACAGTTCACTAGTGGTGTCTCACCATAAAAAAATAAACATACATGCCGGGTAAACAAATTACAGCTGGGCAATTAACAAATTGCAAGGGCATAACAATGCTATCACGAAAAGCTATAGTTCACTGTAGTATTTAATTGAGCATTACAACAAAATACATGGACCGCTTGCTAGCTACATATATGACTAATAATCCACCCCGTGATCGTTGTCCAGCAAGTCACCCGAAAGTTTTAAGTTGCAAGCAACAGATAATTGCAATAAACAAAGTGTGTAATGTAAACAATGAATATAACCATATAAATAAACACCGTTGTTTTATCCGTAGTAGCAACAACACATCCAAAGTCTTAGTCGTTTCTGTCATCTCGAGCCCAGACAATTGAAGACATGAACCTACTATCTAGTATAAATACTTAGAGACAATAGCAACTACTTGGCCAAAGCAACCACTAGCATCAGAGCCCATGCAAGATCATAAATAAAACATATAGATAAATAGATGAACAAACTTGATCATAACTTCACAATTCATCGGATCCCAACAAACACAGCATGTAGCATTACGTAAAGATGATCTTGATCGTGTTAGGCAGCTCACAAGATCTAAACATGGTAGCACAAGGAGAAGAGACAACCATCTAGCTACTGCTATGGACCCGTAGTCCAATGGTAGACTACTCACGCATCAGTCCGGAGGCAGGCATGGTGGTGTAGAGCCCTCCACTAATGATCTCCCCCTCCGGCAGAGTGACGGGAAGAGCTTCAGAACCCTCCCGAAGTAGGGTTGACGACGGCGGCGGCCTCAGATCTTTTCTGTGGAAATTGTTCGGGTCTTTACGATTTTCGGGACGAGGAGATTATATAGGCGGAGATTGAAAGAACATATTTTATATCCCCTATGTGTTTTGTGTGTTAGGCAACAACACTAAGAAATATCTAATATAATGTTAAGTGGTGCAGGAATTAAAAAAAATATTTTACTTTGCATCGAAACACTTGTCAAGTAAAAAGGAGATTGCAACTAGTCTGTCCAGGCCGGAGTCTCCGGCCTCAGGGGTGCTCAAGGGCCGGCGTCTCCGGCCCATCAAGTTTTGGTGCGCAGAGCTCGACAAGACGGCGCTCTCTGTTATGGGTCCAGAGTCGGTCCGGAGTAATCCCGGAGTCTCCGCCCGGGGCCAGAGTCTCCGCCGTTTCTAGGTCCGGAGTCTCCGCCCTGACCGGAGTCTCCGGCCATCCTGGACCGGAGTCTCCGGTGTAAGTGGGCTGCAACAACTACAATTTTGGGAGGGGTATAAATACCCCTCCACCTACCTCCAGCTAGCTAGCTCGCCCAGCATTCAAGTCCACCATTGTTGCAAGCTCAAGAATGACTAGATCTCCCAATCCCTCCACCCAAACCCGTTGATCTTTGGAGGATTGAAGGAGAAGGACCGGATCTACTACTTCACCAAAGCGTTCTTCATTTCCCCCTCATTCACTTGAGGGATTTGAGCCTAGGGTTTCCACTAGAAAAACCTAGGCATCTTGTTGTACTTACTTGCTTTTTACTTTTGTGTAGCAGGTGTTGTGGTGCATGGGAGCCCCCAATCCTTTTGTGGGTTGAGCCTCAAATTTGTTGTAAGGGCTCCGGATTCGTCTTGAAGGATTCCGATAGTGGAAGGTGAACCGAGGGCAAGGTTCATCGGAGAATAGGGTGAGGCCATTTGTGGCGTTTGAGTTTGAAACTCACACCCCTCCAACGAGACGTACTCCCCTAAAAAAGGAGGAACTCGGGAATACATCCTTGTCTCCGCGTGCTTCCCGTTTGGTTACTCCTTACTCGCTAGCTCTTTCTTGTATCGTTGCTTAGTCTAGTGTTAACTTGTCATATAGGTAAATTCACCGTAGTTGCATATCTAGAGAATTTACCTTTGTGTCAAGCCTAAATTCGAAAAAGAGCTAAAAATTGAGTAGCACCTATTCACCCTCCCCCCTATAGGTGGCCATACCGATCCTTTCAGAGAGGCGGCGCCGGGAGGCATCTGGGGGGCCCAGACGACCCCCAGGCATGGGCCCACCTCTGGTAGCGCCTAGGTGGTGTCTGTCCACCCAAGATCGCTTCTCCAGCTCCCCTTTGGACTCCGTCTTCGTATCTTTGTAAAACTGATCTCCGTGAATTTTCGTCCAATTCCGATAATATTTCTCGACTAGATTTTCTAAAACAAAAAGACAACAGAAAACATGAACTGGCACTGTGGCATCTTGTTAATAGGCTAGTCCGAGAAAATGCATAAAAATGGTATAAACTATAAATAAAACATGTAGCATTTGTTATAAAACAAGCATGAAACATAAAAAATATTGATATGTTTGAGACGTATCACCTGCCAACAAGCAAAAGTTCATCAACTTCCTTATGAGTTGTCTAGTAGAGTCTATACCGTTCCTCTTGAGTTGGTCCACACGGATGTGTGGGGACTGGCGGTTAAATCCTCCGGTGGTTCTAGTTATTATGTAAGTTTTCTGGATGATTTTAGTAAATCCACATGGGTCTATTGTTGAAACACAAGTCTGATGTTGAACATGTCTTTTATCAATTCCAAAAACATGTTGAGAGATCTCTTTGTGTTAAAATTATTTCTGTTCAATCCGATTGGGGAGGCGAGTATCAAAAATTACATCGGTATTTTCAGGATAGAAACATCACTCATCGCATCCTGTGTCCACACAAACATCAAAAAACGGTACAATCGAGAGAAAACACCGTCATCTTGTTGAAACTGCCCTTGCTCTCCTTCTCAATCGTGTGTTCCTCTTCGTTTTTGGGATGATGCAATTCTCTCTACTTGTTACCTCATTAATCGAATGCCTAGTCGTGTCATACACAATGCCCCTCCAGTCATGAAGTGCCTGTTAAATATGATGTTCTGCGTGTTTTTGGGTGTGCGCGTTGGCCGAATCTTCGACCCTTCCATAACCGCAAACTCTCTTTTCGCTCCAACCGGTGCGTGTTTCTTGGGTATAGCCCCGATCATCTCGGATTTAAATGCCTTGATCGATCTACTGGTAGGATTTATGTGTCTCGTGATGTTGTGTTTGATGAAACTATCTATCCTTTCTCTACTGACCACTCCCATGATTCACAACCCACTGAAGATTTACTTCTTCTTCCGAAACCAGTAAAAGATCCATCAACATGTAACGATATGGACTGTGCTACTAATCTGGTTCGAGTGTTTCTGTTTCAGGTGTTGGCAATCATGTGGATCACAATCTGCATGGCGTGCATGCGCCCCCTGCGTCGATCACGGGGCGCCGGATCCTGAGGCCAGGAAAATCAGGTGGCCCAGGACATAGACTCGGAGCCGGACTCGCCTCCGTCTCCTCCTACACCGGTCATGGGCCGGCCCATGGCGCGGATCGCGCCTCGCCCGCGTCCTCCCCGTCTGTTGCATCATCTCCACATCCGGCCCATGCACCTGCTCACACCATGCATACCAGACTACAAAACAACAAGGTTCGGCCGGTTCGTTTGTTTGAAGGGACCATTCGCTATGACCCTTCCAAGCGTGCTTTTGCAGCCGAGCCCACGTCACATCACGATGCTATTGCTGATCCTTCCTGGAAAACTGCTATGGATGCGGAATTTGCTGCTCTCCGCCTCAACAATACCTGGCGTCTCATGGAACCACCTCGTGGCCATCATATCGTAGGCTACAAGTGGGTCTTTAAGCTCAAACATAAGTCTGATGGAACCATTGATCGTCACAAAGTGCGTCTGGTGGCAAAGGGTTTTACTCAACGTGAGGGCATCGACTACACCGATACCTTCTCTCCGGTGGTTAAACCCATGACAGTTCTGTTGATCTTGTCCATCGCCGTTTCTTGTGGCTGGTCTCTCCGGCAAGTGGACGTTCAAAATACCTTCCTCCACGACGATATTCAGGAGGAGGTGTATATGTCTCAACCACCAGGCTATGTTGATCCAGATCGCCCTCATCATATCTGTCGGCTTCAGAAGTCCCTTTACGGGCTCAAACAGGCGCCAAGAGCGTGGTATTCAAGTTGAGTGCTAAGCTTCAGTCCATGGGTTTCACTCCATCCAAAGCAGATACTTTTCTGTCATCTTCCTTGATTCACGAGTCACGATTTACATGTTGATTTATGTGGATGATATCATCATAGCTGACTCCTGTCGACATGCTCTGGAAAAGCTTCTAAACAACTTCGTGACTCCTTTGTTGTCAAGGATCTTGGAGAGCTTTCCTACTTTCTCGGAGTAGAAGTAACAAAATTGATACATGGAATAGCTCTAACTCAGACTAAATACGCACCGATTTGCTTCAGAAGGTTTATATGCAGAATTGCAAGGGCAATTCAACACCAATGTCGGCATCAGACAAACTTAGTAAAATGGTTGGTACTCTACTCAATAAAGCAGAAGCCTTTGTTTACAGAAGCACGGTGGGCCATTACAATACCCATGCTTGACGCGGCCAGACATCTCCTTTTGCTGTAAACAAGCTTGTCAGTTTCTCTCTGCTCCCACAGATGTGCATTGGTCGGCTGTTAAGCGTGTGTTGCGCTATGTAACTGAAACTGTGAAGATTGGGCTCAGCCTACGACGTTCTCAGTCTACAGAATTGAGTGTTTACACGGCTGCAGTTGGCCAGGCTGTCCCGATAATCGACGTTCAACTGGTGGCTATGTCGTGTTCTACGGACCTAATCTGATATCATGGAGTTCTCGGAAACAACCCACTGTGAGTAGATCAAGTACTGAAGCAGAGTATAAAGCCATTGCAAATGGTACAGAAGAAGTGACATGGTTGCAATCAGTTTTCGAGAGCTTGGTGTGTTTCAGGCTCAAGCCCAAATTCCATGGTGCAACAATCTGGGTGCAACGTTTCTCACAACCAATCCAGTGTTTCACGCTCGAACTAAACACATTGAAATCAATTTTCACTTTGTGCGAGAAGATGTCAGCAGGAGCACTGAAGGTGCGCTTCATATCTACACGAGATCAGACTGCGGACATATTTACAAAGGCCCTTGGCAAGGAGAATTTTGATCGTCAAAAGTATGAATTGAATTTGGTTAGCCCTCGTTCGGATCGAGGGGGACTGCTAAACGGAGTAGGATGACACATGAGCGGATACGATCATGTCACGTTAGGCTAACAATACTTGCAGTAGAAGTTTTAATTCTAACCGTGTTGTAATCATGTTGTAACTCTAGATCTTATAAACCCTAGATGTATTCGGTAATATATAAAGAGCAGACGCCTACCTTGAGAGGTACGACAATCCAATCTAATATCAATTTTTACATGCCAACAAAAGCTTGTAAAGGCAACAAGGACCGTTCAGCCCAACGAGGTAGGAAGGTAACCGATGTCTCCAAAATCCATGCGAGAAACCCTCCAGAGGCACCACATTGTCCTTCGAAGTGGTCAGTGGTGGAAGATATAGACCAAACCGCGAAGGCGAACGCCACAAACACCTTCGACTCCAACTCATGCTGCCACTCGCACCGTTGCAACGCCGGCGTCTGCCATGATCTGGGCGAACAAGCCACCACACATCGGATAAACCCATGAGAGGGCCATCACTCATGTGTCGTGATGGTGCAAGAACCATTCTCCTCGATGAGGTATGCTAGGTCAGCGTCGATGACATCCAAACTGATGCTGATGTGCAACATCTTGATCTCTTGCATATCATGGCACCACGTCACCGGACTGTTGGCACACCAACCGCCACCGTGCTCCACCTGCACGTCGTGCAACAACACCATTTGCGTGCATTGCAAATGCATCATCACACCTCGCGATGGAACCACCATAAGCCCCCCACGCCGTCACCCGCAGGGACTTTGCCTGGAAGTGGCATGTGGGGAAGCAGACGGAGGAGATGGCCGAGGGGATCCGAATCTAGGGGGCTAATCAACAGGGGGTAGTTCAAAAACTACTTCTGAGTGTAGATTTTTCTCTCGAAAAAGGGAACAAAGCACTCGGACTCTGCATCGACACGATGCACCCAACTTTCATTTATTGCACAATTTAAGAAGTAAGTTTGCTGCATTGTAAACGATCATCATCACACCTCGCGATGGAACCACCATAAGCCCCGCCACCGTCGTCACCGCAGGGACTTTGCCTGGAAGTGGCATGGGGACCCCTGGGCTCTGCATCGAACCGATCCACCCATTTCATTTATTGCACAGTTTAAGAAAAAGTATATGAATGTGTACGCATCACGGATCACACAAAGTGTAAATAAAAATCAACCATCCAAAGATAGAAGCACTAAAATCTAGTCTCTTAGAATGCTGCTAGGCACCCCGGCTGAAAATAGTCGAACACCGTCATCAAACGAGCACACCTAGTATCTATGAGACCCCGTTGGCCGGTCATGAGAAGATAGGACCACATGTGAATACAATACACGGCCCTGTTGACAACATGCAGAAATGAGCCACATTTGTTAAACATATCATTGTGAAAATTCTAAATTGCACAAAGAAAAGCTGAAACACCGACAAGTATACACGATTTAGTCTTTTTTTATCGATCCCATTTAACCAATTTCAAACATATTAGTAATATCAGAAGGGGTGATATTAAGCGTAGAGTGAATTAACCTCCAAATATGACAGACAAAAGACATGAGATAAATAGATGTTCAACGGACTCTTATGCATCACAAAAGACACATTTCTCACAACTCGGCCAACGTCTCTTGGCGAGATTATCTTTTGTTAATAACACTCTCGGATGGAGGAACCATAGAAAAATCTTAATTTTTAATGAAATCTTAATCTTTCACAAATATTTCGGTACACATAGTAGGATTTTGGAGTGAACTTTTGGAAGTGGCTATCCTCACCTATATCTGTCACTGTTCACATCTTTTTTGTAAAGTTTTTCATGTTTGAAAACTCTGAAGGGCAATATTGACCATAGTCCGTTGAAACCATATCGAGCCGCATATGCTTTGCGTAGATTCTAGATACCACATGCCATGCCATGGTTCTAGTTCTTCGGTCTACGGGGACATCGCT
Source organism: Poa pratensis (assembly GCA_947311845.1). Classification (NCBI taxonomy): domain Eukaryota; kingdom Viridiplantae; phylum Streptophyta; class Magnoliopsida; order Poales; family Poaceae; genus Poa; species Poa pratensis. Next base: position 24,448,532 of record CAMZMU010000057.1, on the reverse strand, counting down.
GCAGGGCTGACTAGGCTGGACTAGATAGTAGACACCGCGTCAGTCATCGGTGTTCCATGACACCAACCCGGCTAGCTACAAGTACTGCGTTGGTGCTGGTCGATCACACCGATAGATTCGTTGGTACCGGGCCTGCACGCAGCGATGAGATCTCGGCTGAATCCACTGGCCGGTGAAAGCCTGATGGCAAGCTCGGTGTGGTCATCTCGCCTGCAAATCGATGTCCCGGCCGGCGCAAAGCACTGCACATGCGGTGTTTTAGGCGGCCGGGCGGCGAGTGGAGACGGCGATATGGTACTGGCTCAGCCACTACAGGGCACTACCGGGATCGGGTGCAACGTCGGCGTGCCTGGTGTCTGCAGTAAATCGATCTGGAGATGGAATGGCTGGTTGGTGGACGTACGGGCAGGTCTGGACAAAGCTGAGGAGTTTGCGGTGGCGCACGGTGAAAAGGGAGGCGAGGCGCATGATCTGAGATGGGTGCAACTGACAAAACGTACATGGTCCGCGCTGGGATACACTTCCAGCAGACACGCGCGCATCGATCGTTCGATCAGCGCGGCGATGGAACTCGCGCGCACTCTCGGTTCCAGCTAGGCCTGTGATAGTTTTCTGTGTGTCAACAATGGAGGCTGGCTCTGTTTCTTCCGACGACAGATCAAAATCTCTACATATCATGATTACTTCCACGCAAACGATTCATGCAGTTTCTGAGCAAGAACAGGATATCCAGGCAAGAGATACCGATAGCCGGCTTCCGGTTGGGATGTTATCGTCTGTCTCTCCCCTGATATCCGTTTCTGCGGCGGTGCACCGATCGCCGGAGCGAGGGCGAGGCGTCTCTTTCGCAATATCTAAGTTGGTGACACGAAAATCCACCGGAAATAAGAGGTCGCAGACCCTTCCGTCACTGAAGAGGATAGACAGTTTAGAGTTCAGACCAGACTTTCCTGCTAAAGGCTACACCTAATTTAATTTTCCAGCTTTGCTACAAAAACTAGACAGTGTGTCAGTGTCCTGCAATTCACGGTTCAGAACGGGACAGCAAAACATAACAGAGTTATCGAAAGAATGGTCTTCCGTGCTCAAGGGATATCGCATATAGGACTATATCTTACTGCTGTCTAAGTAGGCCATAGGTAGTACGGACACGAGCAAAGTAGGAAAGTAGAACCTATATTAGCTGAGTTCACCGGAACAACAATATGCAAAAAAAAATTGCTTCATTGGAATCAGGATATTTCTTGTGTCACTTTTCCTATTTCATTGATCCAAAGTGCGAAATGGCTGGAGAGGAACCAAACGGAGGGGAACAAAGGCCGCCCAATTAAAGAGGTCGCCAAAATGAAAGCAATGGCCAGCCAACACTCAGCATATATTTTGCCCGCAAAATAAAGCTCAGCATATATTTAGGCTCTAGGTTTGTGTTTACTGCTGTATTTTTTTTGCGAACACGCAAAAAGCTTGTGTTGATTGGATTAGAAGAAAGAAAACAGAGCAGAGTAACGACGAGTCCGACATCACAAGGACGCGGTTACACGGGAAGGCTTGAGCAGGCCTGTCACACGGGAAGGAAAGACTACATCGCCTAAAAAAGACAGCTATGGTGCTATCTGCAGGTTTTGCACAGCCCTACAGCGCTGGAGATCTTCCAGAGTTCAATCTCGCCATCAATCCTGCGACAGACGGTCGGAACGGTCTCCACGGCGCGTTGGAAGACGCGGGCGTTCCGCTCTTTCCACAACATCCAGACTATTAGCAGTATCAGGGAATCAAAACCCTTCCGTTGCAGCTTGGGCACCCGACGTCGCGCATCTGGCCACCACTCCCTAATTTAATTCCTTTTTAACAGCTTATTAGTTCCGTCAGGTCCAAGTATCCAACACGTGATGATATTTTGATGTCACTGATGTCAGGGCAACAAGGACAAATTATATGGTTTCTCAAACAAAAACGACAACTTGTCAGATACTCACATTCATGTGCCCATGACACTTGAGGTAATACTCTGGTTATTCTTATCCACGACTCCTAACATGACATTGATCATATCCTTAAGTATATCAAACAAGCAATCATTCACTCTCAAATAACATCGAAACTAGTGTTGTAGTGCATGATTGCATCCAAGAGAATTAGGAACAGATACGTACTCTCTACGCATATTGCAAAATCCGTGTAAACTTGGTCGTTTGGGCTACCTCAACGCCTTCTTCTTAATACAATGAAGTTTGTTTGAGAAAAAAAAAGTTTAGCACTTAGCCTTTGAAATGGAAATTTTGGCCCTTAACTTTAAGTATCTTACGAATAAGTCTGTATATAGATATTTTGAATAGAAAAAGGCCATCTTCTATTCGCTAACTATTGACCAAATATAGGCTTGGTCGGGAAATTGTAAGTTTTTATGTATAGAAAAATGTAATCTTTGATCACCTCCGCTCTCTGCATTGATTGATGCATATAGCCCTAATTTATTACAAGTGTATCGTTTAAATAAAAAACCTAATAAAAAGGTTTGACAAACACACACATACATAGTTTTCTGCCTACTCACCAAAATAAATACGCACTATAGCACATAAACATTCACACCAACAAGCCTATGGGTCATACGCTGCCCAAACCTAAGCCACTCCAACTTATTGGCGCTAATTTCCATCTGCTCATGATTTTGACTTTGAGTATGCTTTAGGGTAGCCCAAGTCCACAACCAATTGGCAGATACGAACGAAATAGTGAAAATGTACAAGTTTCTTCTTGTAAAAAACCAAAATAGTGTTGTTGTCCCTACAAAAACAAGAGAATAAAGAGACTTATCAAAACCGCGTAACCAAGACCTAAAAAATGTGTGACTTGCTTCAAAAACATTTAGCAATGTTTGACTCCAATTGTTGTAAGACTGGAAAGGATATTGACATCAACTTCATGTTTCTTAACACTAGGAGCTAGACTGCAATTAATTTCCTCAGCTTTTTTCTCTATGCCTTTTAACATGTTATGTTCCATTGATATTCCTATTGGCATAATTAAGCAGTTTGAAAGAATTATTAGACAATGGCTATGGAGGGGTAATTCTGATACTCCTAAGGAATCTCTTGTAGCTTGGGAGATGATATGTAAGCCAAAAGATAGAGGGGGTTTGGGCATCACCAACTTTTAGTACAAGAATGATGTGAAATATATATAAGCTCTATAATAAGGCTGATATACCTTGGGTCCAATTGGTGTGGCAAGCATATTATTCCGAGCAAGTTACTCACACTGCAAAAACCTTGTGGTTCTTTTTGGTGGAGGGATGTGATGAAGCTTTGGGAACAATTTAGAGACTTTGCTTTGCCAGAGGTATATAGGGGAGATATTGTTCTGTTTTGGAAGGATAAATGGGAAATTGAATAATCTCGAGTTCCTCTATAGGACAGACTGGTCAGGCTCTTCTCATTTGTGAATGAGGAGAATAATTATGTAGTGAGATAATGAGTCTATCTGAGATTATCTATGCTTTTCACCTGCCACTTTGAGCCAACGCATATAAGGAGTTGCAAACTCTGCGAGGCTTGCTGGGTAATATTCAGCTCACAGATGAAAATGATGTTTGGATGTGCAAAGGGAGAACCTATAAGGCCGTTCATTACTATCCTCATGTGCACAGGCTCATTTCAGTCTGCGCAGTTTATAACCGGATTTGGAGAAGCAAATGTACAATGAAAATTCAAATGTTTGCTTGGCTGTTACTGAGTGACAGATTAAACACTCGTGATATGTTGCAAAGGAGGCAATGGAAGGTAACATAAGAGTTCCATTGTGTGTTGTGCCCTGGAAGAATCCATGAGGATAGAGATCATTTGTTTTTTCACCTGTAATTTCAGTGTGAGAGTGTGGAATTACTTACAGATTATTTAGCCTCCAGACAACCAATTGATAAGAGCCTCATGAGCTGGAAAAAGTTTCTCTCGGCCTTTCTTCACTGAAGTGGTTTTGTTGTCCTGTTGGAACATCCGGTAAGTCTGGAATGACATAATCTTCAACCAGATCAGGCCTAGGTTTCCTATCTGGCGTAGCAACTTCATTCATGATCTCCAACAACATGCACATAGGATGAAAAAACATCATAAAGAGAGATTATCTATTTGGATTGCTAATCTAGTTTAACTTTATAGGTTTGCTCTTTTCCTTGCTACTTTCCCTGTAAATAGCTTTGTAGTTTTTTGAATTAATAAAGTGGGATGTGGGGCTTTTGCCCTACAGTAGATAGTCAAAAAAATAGTATGCCGCGTCACCATGCCATTGGGCAAATAAAAATTAAGTGTTGTAGTCTCCCGTTGAAAAGCAAAAGTTGCATCGCCTATCCCCTTGCTAATTTCTCCTAGCTAAATTAACTTTTGAAAGAATTACACTACGACATAGAAACTAGAGGGAAACCATAATTTTAAGTGGTACCTTAATCTTCCATAACCTTTTGTAATAGAACCGGACTCCATAGTCAGATTGAGCTGACTAAATTCTACTTAATGTAAAACCTCACTCAGTATTTAAGTCCTATATAAACACACAAAATTTTCCGTTGATGGCATGCCAGCCATATAAGTGTAACTCAATATTGTAAATCAATGTTCCTATTATAGAGGCAACAATAGGCTTGTTCTGGGCAATATTGAAAAGTTTGTACTCTCACAAAAGTTTTCTCCGCCTAACCATTTATCCTCCAGAGAATGGGTGCTCTATTCATTCTCTACATTAAACAAGCCAATTGAACAAATATTGTTTAACTCAAATAAGTGTCTTCCAAAACTGAGAATCTCTAGGTTTAGCAAAAATAGGAGATAATGGCTTAGAAGTAATGACTGCTAAACACCATCCTCCATAAATAACTTAACAACTCATTTACTAAAGAGACATTTATTTTTGAAATCAAGGTAATGTATGCTCAAACACCCACGATCCTTAAACATGCAGAGAGTATCCCATTTGTCCAATCTATATTTCTTTTATGTTGGTATGACTAACAGAAAAGCAGCAACAATAAAAGGAAATATTATGCACCACTTTAGGAATTTCCAAAAAAAATCATCATAAAATTAGGGAGTCTTCTTAAGATTGGAATTAATAAGAGCTAAACGACCACCGTATGACAACACTTGGGTTGTCCAACTACTCAATATTTCTCCACTTGGGATGATCCATACTACTCCATGGTCTCCACCTCGTCGGCGAGAGCAGAGGCAAATTACCCACATCCAAAAGGCATATGCTATTGCATCAATGTCACGTTGTCCCAGGTTTGCAAGTGTGACTGGAAAAAAAACTCCCGTGCCACAAGCACGAGCTAGAAGGAGATAGGGGTTAGCCACCACCTCTACCGTTGATGAAAGCACAATTGTAGGGGACCAAGATACCTATGACATAGTAGGACAAAAAGGCATCAAAGTAGGGGATGTTATAAACTTGACTGTAGCTGGTTTTACCATGGCGAAGAAAAATCCTACCTTAGCAACAAGAACTTGTACCATGACAACAACAAGTGCAAGAATATGTGTTGTCGGGTCTGCCATGGCAGCCAAGTTCTCTGGCACGACAATTTGATCATGTGACATGGTGGCCAAGGTCCCTACCGAGGAGCCAAGTTCTCTGGCACGGCAATTTGATCATGTAACATGGTGGCACGACAATTTGATCATGTGACATGGCGATAGAAAATTCTTCCATGGTACCAACCCACATTTGTGGTGCAGTCATCAGGTTGTGCTACATGGTAGAAGATTTCCCTGCCATCCTAGCATAAGTAGCCGCCATAGGAGAATTTTCTTCTGTCACCTTAAGGTGATTGAGTGTTGTTGTTACCAAGTCACACGCGTTGCACGTCCTTATTTGCGAACCGCGATCCACCACTACCACCAGCATTACCCTCTCGACTAGGAACATCCCCACCATTTGAGGAGCTCTTGAATCATTGTTAATGTTATTACCACCCCCACCAATATCCATATGATTATGATAGTATTTAGCTTTGTCCAAATTAAAATCATCCAAAACTAAGCAAGTTTGACCCTTAACTTCCAACAGAAAGATTTGTCGCATGGATTTGTTCAAAGCACTATGATCAAGTCGGAAAAGAAACAAACAGTCCAGCAATAATTAAAAAAACAAGAAAAACTTCAAATATGTTGTTCGAACAACATTTTCTTTAGAAATTGAAATTAACCAATAAAGGGTATTTTTCAAATAAAAGAACAAATGCTCTTTTGTGTGAAATGCTTTATTTTTAATGGAAACACATAAATTAGAAGGAAAAGGAAAGAATAGTGGCTTTTATTTGTGATTTTTTAGAAATTTCGTGTGAGTTGGCTCGACTATTAATTATTTCAAGATTCTAGAGTTTTCTCGACTATTTATGAATTTTATTATATGTTGTCAAGTTATTATTATTTTAGTTTTCCTGATTTGCTATTTTCAAATTATTAGTTGTATAAACTGCCACTCGTGCAAAACCACCACCAATCACCCATATCACTTTGACAACTGCCATGACAAAAACTGTCGGGTACTGAAAGTTACGTGTAAAATTGCTTAGTTCAAGATCTTATAATCAAAACTAACCTTGACCAATATTATTTGATGAGACATGGATAGAACTTATAAGTACTTCTTTCAAATATGCCAGCCCAACATTTCATTCATGTCTAGCATAACATGGCATGATTTGCCCCACTTACGAGAAGACATGCAATGGCATCTCATCGCCTTTACAAAAAGACAAACAACAATTTGCAGGAGATCAACTTTCTAATACGGTTATCAGGGCACACTTTTAGCTTCATAACTGCATGCAACTGAGCGAAATTATGCCCAATCGAAAGCTTGTGCACCAGCACGGCAGCACCACTACGGTAATGGCCGTGCCACCCATTGGCCAAGGACGATCGACAAGTCCTTGAACCCGTACGGGGGACACGAGACATCAGGCGATTCCAGCGCGCCATCAACCCGTCGCAATGTCTACCGTGACAAGACCAAAGGCATGTTATCGTCTTCCTAAAGTTGTTTCCCGTTGCATAGAACCCGTTTTGGTCAGAGGCACGGAACGGCACGGGCCCCGCGCTGTGGGCTGCTCCGGCCGGTATAAATAGGCGGTGCGGCCGCGGCGTCCCTCGGCAGAACTCGAGCAACCGCCATTGCAGCGAGCGAGCGAGCGAAATGGCACCTTCTTCTTCATCTTCTTCTCGCACGGGGACACGGTGCTTCCCATGCTACGATGGAGACAGAGGCACCGAGTTCAACGTCTGCAACGTCCCCAACGATCTCCTGCCGTCGCTCGGCGCCACCGCCGCCGCCCAGCACCAGAGTGCTCCCAACAGGCTCAGGAAATACCTCGTCTGGCCTTACGATCCTCGATACAAGTACGTGCGCACGGTTGCAAGCCTTAGATCATTTGCTTGCTTATATATGATCGGAAGGTGGTACTGTTAGATAGGCTTGCGTACGTGTGAAGAAACTGTTTGATTTGCAGGGTGTGGGAAACGTTCCTGATCCTGCTAGTGGTGTACTCGGCGTGGATATGCCCGCTGGAGTTCGCCTTCATGAGGTACCTTCCCCGGGCGCCGTTCGTCGTCGACGACGTCGTCAACGGCTTCTTCGCCGTCGACATCGTGCTCACTTTCTTCGTGCCGTTCGTCGACAAGAAGTCTTACCTCGTCGTCGACGATCCGAAGAAGATCGCGCTCAGGTACTTGCAGCGACTACTACTCTTCCGGCTTCGATCGGGCAGTTAATTTTCAGGCAGCGTAGCATGCATGAATGAATGAATGTAGTGTGTTAGTACGTCCTGCCTTTCTTTGGTTTGCAGGTATCTGTCGACTTGGTTCATCTTCGATGTGTGCTCGACTGTTCCGTTCCACTCCATCAACCACCTTTTTTTCAACAAGCACGGCCTCGGCTTCAGGTTCCTCAATGTTCTTCGGCTTTGGCGGTTGCGCAGAGTCAGTTCCCTATTTGCCAGGCACGTATCTGATTAAGCACTGTGTACTAGTGGTCACTGGTCGGAAGTACATGCAACTTAATTAACACGATGCTTTATTATTCCCTATATATATAGGCTTGAAAAGGACATCCGGTTCAACTACGCCGTGATACGCTGCACAAAGCTCATCTCTGTACGTCCAGATCCTCTCTTCATTCATTCCTGTCGTCTCTCTACTACCGTACCCTGTAGTTCTTCATGGATGCATCACGGAACGGATGCAGGTCACCCTGTTCGCGGTACACTGCGCCGGGTGCATCAACTACCTGATCGCCGACAGGTACCCGAACCCGAAGAGGACATGGATCGGCGCCGTCATGCCGGACTTCAGGGAGGACGGTCTGTGGGTACGCTACGTGACCTGCCTCTACTGGTCCATCACCACCCTCACCACCACCGGCTACGGCGACCTGCACGCGCAGAACGCCAGGGAGATGCTCTTCGGCATCTCCTACATGCTCTTCAACCTCTGGCTCACCGCTTACCTCATCGGCAACATGACCAACCTTGTTGTCCACAGCACTGGCCGCACCAGAGACTTTGTATGTTGATTTCCACTATTTGCAACTAAAAATTGGAGTTTTACGCTGCTCTCGGATGCATATCGATTGTGCTTATGATCATGGCTTGCTAATAGCTTGGACCTGGAATAAAATGCAGAGGGACATGATTCAGTCAGCTTCGGAATTCGCGGCGAGGAACCAGCTGCCGCGGCAGATAGAGGAGCAGATGCTGAACCACATATGCCTAAGGTTCAAGGCAGAGGGGCTCAAGCAACAGGACACGCTAGACATACTCCCGAAGGCGATGCGATCGAGCATTTCTCTGTATCTCTTCTTCCCGGTGGTCCATGGAGCCTACCTGTTCAAGGGAGTCTCCTCAAGTTTCATCCAGCAACTGGTAAGAGTAAAAACCTCACGTTACGCTGGAGATGTATGGATCGAACTCATCGAAGGGTACTCATCACAGATTAAATTTGGTTCAACTATATATGTAGGTAACTGAGATGGTAGCTGAGTACTTTGCCCCAAAGGAGGACATCATATTGCAGAACGAGTACCCATCGGACCTGCACCTTCTTGTGACTGGAGAAGTGGTATGTAGAATCGCATCGATTTACCACGTTATGACTAATGCACTAACCTGGTTCCACTTAGAGTACTGATCAATACGCATGATCATTGATAGGATATTGTGGCGTTCCTAGATGGAACAGAGCAGGTAATATTTCCTGAATTTCTCATTTCAAGAACACATGCACTGCAAAGTGCAAAGTTTTTCTCTGAACTACCTAGTGCTAATGTGCATATTTCAGGTCTATGGAAAAGCAACCGAGGGAGGACTGTTAGGCGAGATCGGAGTACTGTGTAACAAGCCACAGCCGTTCACTTTCCGGACGACCAAACTATCTCAGGTTCTACGGATCAGTAGGCCCAAGCTGATGGATATCATCAAGGAAAATGCAGAAGATGGCGAAATCATCAGAATAAACCTTCAACAAGTAAATGTTTAAGTAGCGAGCACGCTAATAAGTTATACACCGAACGATTGTGCTGGATTTGTTCTTCGAATATACAGAAGCTACAAATGGAACTTTGGGCCACTATGTACATCGGAATTGGAGTACTTCATGATTGTGACTGATCCCTTCCCTGCTCGGGGGGAGAGGCTGAATTCTTGAGACGATCTCACCTCTGAAGAACGCAACTTGCTATCTTGAACAACAGTACTAGTGCTAGACTCCATATGTATAGTAGTGTGGCTTTAACGGGTGTAACGCGCCATGCACGTAACTCTTGATTGTATTAGCACTGTAGCACATAAGTAATCGATTCAGTGTAGCACGATTCAATTCGGTTTATCCCAACATTAGCCGGATGGAAAGCGTATGCCGTACTTCAATAAATTTACACGTGTAGATGTTTGGAATTACTGGTAATAATTTGTTTCTATTATCTTGAGAGTACACGAACTTTATATTACAAAATGATTCGATCATCATGGTATCATAAGATCATGATATTTATAGCTTAGCAGAAAAATTCATTTTTATCGAATTAAGGGCATGGCCCCGATTTCATTTCATAGAAACCGATAACACAATTTATGTAGTTTTTACAACTCATATCCTCCGGAAGACCACTCCAAAACTCCAGCAACAACGCGAAAACCTACTCAACAGCAAAATAGAGAAACTACTCTCAGCACTAAAAAACAACCCAGCTCGACACCAAGCATCCAGAACTACTGCTTATTACAAGTTCCCTCTTTTTAACAAAGCTTATTACATCGGACCTCCCAGCCAAGACTTTTTCGGTTCCACTTCTCTAATCTTCCTTAGCACCATTGGAGCCCAGCCGCATCTTTCACTGAAGATCTCAGCTGCCACCCGCAGTAGCGCTTTTGCTCCGCAGCGTTGCAAACCTTGTCGTCCTCAGATCTGAAGAGGTACCCAGAAGCTCAACCAGTGTGCAGTTTGTGCAATAATACTAGCAGAAAAATTCATGCGCGTGAGTTTTATATACTTTCGAAAAATAGCATATATTTAGAGATAGAAACATGTATGTACGTACGAATGTTGGTAAACATGATCACTTATCCATAATGTAAAATAAACAGAAGGAGGCGGAGAACTTGATACAGACAATTTGTCCAAAGATCAGGAATAAACTGGATAAATTCATTAAATGGAGCAGACCTTACATAGTACTATCAGTCGGCAATATGAGAGGGAGTACATTTTTTAAACGGGGGCAAAAGCTTTGCCCATCGATTTATTAAGAAGAAGGTGCCTGATTTATTAGTGGAAGAAACCGGGCGAAAACCAATCAACAAACACCAACAACACGAGAGGAGCCAACACAAACACAAAGGACAACACCTAAAGCAAACCACACCCAAAGCGACAACCTCTCTCTACCTAAACAACCGCAAACTGACGACCACCCAAGGATCATGCAACCGCTGAATCTTTCCTTGCTATTCTCTTCTTGCTTCTTTTGCCCCTGATGGTAGTAACCGTACTGAGAGATTTCCCCACCTTCCTGATTACTTCCTCCGAAGCCTTCCCTGGCAAGACGCAAGCAATGTCCTTGCCATAACCAAGACTAGCCGCCTTTAAACAGGCGAGTAAGCCACGAACCTCTTTAGCAAAAAGGGCGTCGGAGCTAGGTGCCAACACTCCTCCACTGCCCACAGAGGGCGTTGAAGCCACCGCCGAGGCCTCGGATGAGGCCAACTCCATCGGAAGCACCACCAATGAATCTTCACTCAACTCATGAAGCTCCAAGTACGAAGGTGGTGATGGCCCCATGTCCACCGTCGAAGACTCTAATGAGCGTAGCTCCATCGGAAGCACCAAAGGTGATTCCCCACAAGGTTCTTGCAGTGCAGACAAAATCTACACAACTGGAGCCACAACCTCGGCGATGACAGCACTCCCAACAGCACGAGGAGAAAAATCTCCAAAGACACACTCAACCCCCGCATCAACGGAACCAATCTGGAGCTCAGGCAGCAAAGGCACAACTGACGCAATCTGAAACTTGACAAGAGCATCTTGGAGCTCAGAGCGGAGAAACTCAACCTTTTGAAGGAGCTCCATGCGCAGCAGGGCCAACTGGGACTCCACAGTAGAGACCAAAAAGGCACTAGCATTGGAGTCCTTGCAACATCCAGCAGGGCATCTTTGCGGCACCGACACACGCAGCGGTGAGTGGTCCACAACCTCGGCCCGACTCCTGGTCAACGAAGGACAAGGCTGGACGGACGGAGAACGGCTTCGCTGGCAAGACGCATGAGTGACCGGAGAACAAGCGCGAGCGGCCGGAGAGTGATCACGAGCAACCGGAGAGCAAGCACGATAGAACCTCTCCCGATGACCAGGAAGACGACAACGGATGCATCTGAAAGGCTCACGGCATACACGGACTTGGTGGCCACGCTCGAGACAACGGAAGCACCTTCCTCGAGCCCAACTCTTGAAAGCGAGGCAACTGAAAGTGCATCTTCCCTAGATGATGTTTTGGTGTTCGTGATAACACAATTATGTATCTAACGATGTATTTTGAGCTTCCAGGGATTATCGTTATAAGCGTCATCGAATAGAGCTTGCAAATTGGTCCTAGCAGTTTTCTGCTCCAGGCAGCGGTAGTACCGCCAGGAGGGGCGGTAGTACCGCTGCACAGTTCTTCCTCGCAAGCTCAGCCAGCTACCGCTGGCGGTACCGCTGGAGGTGCCGCCGTTTTTTAGCTTCTGTTTCCATCAGCGGTAGCTCCAGCGGTATTGGAGCGGTAGTACCGCTGGACAGCGGCAGTACCGCCATCCCCAGTGGTGGTACCGCTGGGCAGCGGCAGTACCGCCCGAGGTACCGCCGTTTTGCTCCTTCTGTTTCATCGGGCGGTAGCTGCAGCGGTACCGCGGCGGCAGTACCGCTGGGCGGCGGCAGTACCGCTGCCTCCAGCGGTAGTACCGCTCTGAAGACAGGCGCGCGTTCCAGCAAATCTAGCCGTTTGAATTGAAGACGAAGGAAGGCAGCGGTGGTACCGCTGCCCCCAGCGGTAGTACCGCCGCGGGTTTTTGGGCTGGGCAACGGCCACTTTTGGAGGAGCTATTTAAAGAGGTCTTCTTCCTCACTTGAAGACTAAGTTTTCCTACGCTCTCTCTCCTCCATTGTTGAAAGCTTCAACCTTCTAAGATCTCCCACTCCAACCACCCAAACCTCTTGATACTTTGTGGAGTGAAGGAGGAGGTCTAGATCTACATCTCCACCGAAGGAATTTCAAATCCCCCCACACTATTCGTGTGGAACTTGCATCTTAGGTTGCCTGTAACTCGAGGTGCCTTTGTGAGTCTCGGAGGAAGTCCGAGGCATTGTTGGGAGGCTCCAACTCATTGTGGAGTTCCCCAACCTTTGTGTACCGGCTTGGTCAACGCCATCAAGGTGACCTCATAGTGGAAGAGCCAAACCCCCACGGGTAAAGCTCACGGAGAATAGAGTGAGCACATCCGTGCTATTGGAGCGCCTAGGTGGCTCCACACTCCTCCAACGTAGACGTACTTCCCTTGGGAAGGAACTACGGGAAACATCTCCGTGTCTCCACTTTGCGGTTATTTCTATCCTTTACTTGTTGCTTCCGCTACGTTATTTACCTTGCTTGTATCACATAGGTTGCTATCACCTAGTGCACATCTAGTCAACCTTGTTATACTTTGCTCAAGCCCTAATTAATCAAAAAAGAATTAAAATTTGGTAGACGCCTAATCACCCCCCCTCTAGTCGACATATCGATCTTTCAATTGGTATCAGAGCCTCGGCTCTTATCTAAGGCTTCACCGCCTAAGAGAATATGTCGGACAACTTGGACCCAACCGCGTCGGTAACTAATGAACGCCTTGGTGAGGTTGTTAGTGATCTCAAGAGTGAGATGTCTAATCTCAATACCGAGATCACTACCAACCTCAACCTAAGCATGAAGGAATCGATGCGGGAGATGTTCAAGGAGTTTCTAGGGAAACCGGAACCTAAGATTGATTTACCCCCCGAGGAAAAGGAGTCGGAGAAGGGAGATGCTCTTCCTTCTTCGGTCCTAGCCAATGTGGACGGAAAGGCAAAAGCCAATCCCGAAACAACGGATGCCGCGGAGGGTAACTCAATCCCAAGGAAGCCGGGGGTGTATGCAAGTGTCCCACCGGGACAAGTGTATAACTCAATCCACCAACACGTCTCTCCGCCACACATCGCCAATATGGGCGCACCTCCTAAGCTTTATCCAAAAGACTTTCCTAATTGGCAATATGCTATGCGATCACACATGTCTAGTTGTTGTGTTTTCTTGATTGACATTTTAGAGCAAGGCTTCTATCCTCAAGACCCACTCAACATGACTTCAACGGAGAAGGCCAATCATCAACTCAACGCCACCGCCATGCACATGATCCAAACGGCCGCCGGCCCAACTTATACCACTCATATCCGGATGTGCAAGACGGCAAAGCAATGTTGGGATAAACTCCATAACTTGTTCTTGGGGAATGAAAGCATTCAACTTTCCAAGTATGAAGCGGTTCAAGACGAAGCCGATGAGTTCGTGATGAATGAGGATGAGACACCCGAAGATCTCTATCGAAGGCTCACCGCTCTTTCCATCACCTTGAATGATTTTGGCTTCGAGAAGTTTGAAGATAATTGGATCAAGCGCAAGTTTCTCAGGGCAATCACTCCCTCAAATCAAGGCTTGGCTCAAACCATTCGATCAAGACCGGACTTCTCAACACTTGATTCCAACACCGTGCTCAACGAGTTTGTATCCATTGGAATGGTGGTCAAGAGCTCCATTCATGCTCATGCTCGGCAAAGAGGACTTGCGGGACACTTCCAAATGTTGCTTTGAAGTCCACGGCCATCACTAGTGAAGAAGAGTATGAACATGGAGTTGAAGAGGAGGATTCGGAGGACGTCAAGCAAGAATATTATGAGCACATGGCCCTTGCTTCAAGAGCCTTTTGGGGCAACCGTTCCAAGAGATCTTCGTCAAGACCTTTTGCTAAGAAGAACTTCGTTGCAAGACCAAGAGGAGACCGTCCAAAGACTTGCTATAATTGTAGTAATCTCAATCACTACATTGCCGATTGTCCTTGGGAGAATCGAGAGGACCACAATGGCAAGCTTGTGAGAAAAGACAAGTCCAAGGGCATCGGCAACAAGAACTACGTGAAGAAGATGGTAGTCAATGCCTTGTGTGTTCAAGATAGAAAAGTTTTGGAAGAATACATGTCCGGTGATGAAGATGAAGATGAAGTTGGAGCTACCGCTCGCATTGCTATAGCTACACCTTCCTCTACACCGTCATCCCTATTTGAATCCCCCAATGAGAATGAGTCCATTCCCTACACATGTCTCATGGCAAAATCCACCTCGGTAACTCCTTCTACCAAACCTATTACCTCTACATCTCCTTCCTTAATGGATTGTGTAGAGAATGTTGTGAAGGAGCCGCAAAGTCCAAATGAGGTGGACTTATGGCTAGCTAATCTTAAGGGAGAAGATAAAGTGAATGTTGATGCTCTTTTGGAGCAACTTGAGGAAACTAACTCTCTTGTAGATCAAAAGGAGGAGATCATTTCGGGCATGGCAAACCGTGAGGTTGACTATGCTAATGAGATAGCGGATTTCTCTATCGCTCTTGAAAAAGAGCAAACTCGTAGAAGGTCTCTTCAGGAGGCCCTATCTAATTCCGAGGAATCCTATGCTATTGACATGTCTAGAGTTAAAAAGGATCATGAACATGCTCTTGCTACTTCTAAAGTCTATAAGAATGAGAAGCTTGAGCTAGGCATTGAACATGCTAGACTTGAGAAGGAAAACAAGAGACTTGATGAGGAACATGCCAAATCTATTATGTGTTGTGAGCATGCTAATCTTGTTGAAGAGAATGCTAGGTTGAAATCTCAACTTGAGAAGGGCATTTGGCTTGTGCCCAAGGAGAAAAGAATCTCAATGACCTTTTGAGTAATCAAAAGGATCAAATTGGAAAGAAGGACTTGGTTTCTCTACCAAGTCAAAGAAGAAGAACAACAAGAAGAAGAAGCCTTCTCCCTCTTCAAAAGCTATTATCTTTGTGAAGGAGGGGGAGTTGGCTAAAGAGAAGGAGACCAACACCATTGTGGGTGGAGGTCACAAGGGACCTTCCTACCCATAATGACTTTGCCGGCAAATATAACCCATCTTATGTTCTTATGAAATCTAAGATGGTCATGTTTATGCTAAATATGTTGGCACTTCTTATGGTGATGATTATCATTGGGCTATTTGGGTTCCAAAGACCCTTGTGACTAACAAGAAAGGACCCATCGAAAAATGGGTACCTAAATCAAAGACTTGATTCCTTGTAGGGTGCGTCCGGTGCGGGTCGATGGACGGTGGATAGTGGCGCATCCCAACACATGACCGGACGCATTGACTTGGTGGATGATATTGAACCTCCTCTACCTCAATATTCACGAGTCAAAATTGGTGACAACCGCGAGCTTAAGGTATTGGGACGAGGCAAGGTCGTTGTTGCTAGAGAGTCTCTATCAAGAATGTACTTGTCGTTGAGTCCCTTGGTTACAACTTACTCTCCGTCTATCAACTTACTAAAAGTGGTTATGGGTGTTATTTTGATGACGAGAGTGTGATCATCACCGTGAAGGGATCTCTTAAAGTAGTCTTTGTTGGACATGTCGAGTACGGCATGTATGTGCTTGATTTCTCGAAAGAGAGCATGTCGGCCGCGACTTGTCTAATGGCTAAAGTTGATGTGGGTTGGCTTTGGCATCGCCGACTAGCCCACACCAATATGAGAACACTCCATGATCTTCAAAGTGGTGATCACATTCTTGGACTAACCGATATTAAGTTTTCCAAAGATCGTGTGTGTAGATCATGCGTTCTAGGAAAGCAACATGGAGAAGCCCATCCACAAAGACGAAGATTACCACCGACAAGATTCTTGAGCTCATTCATTTGGACCTATTTGGTCCATTATCTTATGATAGTCTTGGTGGGAAGAAGTATTGCTTGGTGATTGTTGATGACTATTCAAGATACACATGGGTCTATTTCTTCAAGAAGAAGAGTGAGACTCAACAAAGAGTCATTGACTTCATCAACATGGCTCAACGTCAATATCAAGAGAAGATCATGACAATTCGAAGTGATAATGGGTCCGAATTCAAGAACTACACCGTGGAGGGGTTTCTTAGTGAAGAGGGTATTGCTCATCAATATTCCACTCCATACACCCCTCAACAAAATGGTGTTGCGGAGAGGAAGAACCGGACTCTTATGGATGCGGCTAGGACCATGATTGCGGAGTATGCTTCTCCGTTAACTTTTGGGCCGAAGCCATCTCCACCGCTTGTCATGCAACAAATCGGTTATTCTCCGCAAGCTATTGAACAAGACCCCATATGAGATTCTTCTTGGGAAGAAACCGGATCTTTCTTATTTTCGTGTCTTTGGATGCAAGTGCTTCATTCGCAAGAAAGGTAACCGGTTATCTAAGTTTGAGACTAGATCTATAGAGGGCATCTTTGTTGGTTACTCCACAAACTCTCACGGCTATAGAGTCTACAACAAGACCACCGGTCAAGTTGAAGAATCTAGTGACGTGAAGTTTGATGAGGATAATGGCTCCCAAGTGGGGCAAGTTGATCCTAATGTTGTAGGTGATGTACCTATGGAGCTCGCTCTAAGAAGGATGGCAATTGGGGACATTCGTCCCATTGAAGAGGATCCTCCTCAAGTTCAAGATCCTCCTCGAGCTCCTCCTCAAGTCATACCATCACCAACTCAAGATCCTCCCCGTAACCAAGAACAAACTCCGAGCCCTCAAACAAGTGAGCAAGGTCAAGAACAAGATCAACCTAGTGGTTCCTCTCCACAACTTGATGTTCAAGACCAAGCTCTAGATGGTGCACACGACAATGATCAAGAACAAGATCAAGGTGGTCCACATCAAGATCAAGCTCAAGATCAAAACAATGCACATGACTCCGATGATGAAGGAAATGATCAAGTCATCTCTCAAGAAACTTCGGAGGAGACCAAGAAGAGAAGAGAATTGCGAAGAGAGCAAAAATTAACTCGCTTAGAGCATACATTGGACAAAGTTCTTGGAGGTGTCCAAAGCAAGGTCGTCACAAGAAAACAATTGGCAAGCTTTAGCACCAACCATGCTTTTGTGTCCTTCATCGAGCCCAAGAAGGTGTATGAAGCTCTTGAAGATCATGATTGGATTGATGCCATGCATGAAGAACTCAATAACTTCAAGCGCAACAAGGTGTGGAAGTTGGTGCCAAGGCCAAATGGGTGCAAGAACGTCATCGGCACCAAATGGGTCTTCAAGAACAAGCAAGATTCGAACGGCATTGTCATTCGAAACAAGGCAAGATTGGTGGCACAAGGCTACTCTCAAGTCGAAGGTGTTGACTTCGGTGAAACCTATGCCCCCGTTGCTCGTCTTGAATCTATTCGCATCTTGCTTGCATATGCATCTCATCATAACTTTAAATTGCAACAAATGGATGTTAAAAGTGCTTTCCTTAATGGTCCTATTAATGAGTTGGTATATGTTAAGCAACCTCCCGGGTTTGAGGATCCCAACCATCCGGACCATGTTTACAAGCTCGACAAGGCGCTCTATGGCCTTAAACAAGCCCCACGTGCGTGGTATGAGCACCTTCGAGAGTTTCTTGTAGACCGTGGATTCCAAGTTGGTGTTATTGACCCCACCCTCTTTACCAAGAAGGTGGGTGGCAATCTTTTCATATGCCAACTCTATGTAGATGACATCATTTTTGGTTCTACTAACAATGCTTTCAATGATGAGTTTGCAAAGCTAATGACAAGCAAATTTGAGATGTCCATGATGGGGGAGTTGAAGTACTTCCTAGGATTTGAAGTGAAGCAATATAGGGAAGGTACCTTCATCAATCAAGCCAAATATACCCAAGACATGCTCAAGAGGTTCACGATGACGGAGCTCAAACCTTACAAGACACCCATGTCCACCTCCGTCGACCTCCACACCGACACCGAGGGTAACGATGTCGATCAAAAACTCTATCGCTCTATGATTGGCTCTTTGCTTTATCTTTGTGCATCTAGACCGGATATTATGTTTAGTGTGGGTAAGTGTGCAAGGTATCAAGCGGCTCCCAAAGAGAGCCACTTAGTGGCGGTTAAGCGCATCTTTCGATATTTGCTTCATACCCCAAACTTTGGTCTTTGGTATCCCAAGGGTTCAAGCTTTCATCTCATGGGTACTCGGATGCGGATTATGCCGGAGAGAAGAAGGATAGGAAGTCTACATCCGGGAGTTGTCAATTTCTTGGCCGCTCCTTGGTGTGTTGGTCTTCCAAGAAGCAAAATTGTGTTGCTCTCTCCACCACCGAAGCCGAGTACATCTCCGCCGCAAGTTGTTGTGCTCAACTCTTATGGATGGTGCAAACTATGAAGGATTATGGTATTATCTTCTCCAAGGTGCCCCTCTTGTGCGATAATGAAAGTGCTATCAAGATCGCCCACAACCCCGTGCAACATGCCAAGACGAAGCATATTGAAGTTCGTCATCATTTCATCCGGGAGCATG
Source organism: Poa pratensis (assembly GCA_947311845.1). Classification (NCBI taxonomy): domain Eukaryota; kingdom Viridiplantae; phylum Streptophyta; class Magnoliopsida; order Poales; family Poaceae; genus Poa; species Poa pratensis. The sequence goes on along the minus strand of CAMZMU010000057.1, from coordinate 24,429,383 downwards.
TGGAGAGGGGCAACATTGACCTTTCTTTTGTAGGAACCAAGGATCAACTTGCGGATATATTCACAAGGCCCTTGATGAACCAAGATTTCGAGAGTTGAGGAATGAACTAAATGTCATTGATGCGAGCAACTTTGCTTGACCGCCTTGCACAAGTACCCATAGTAGACATCGTAACTAGTTTAGATGCATGCATGGACATAGGGGGAGTGTAGCTCAACTCATGAGTCAACACTACTTCTATTATGCGCACATAGACAATTCGTGCTTCATTTGGTCACTCCGGTGACAAATTGTGCTTAAACGATGAGTATTGGCCTTGAACCCAAGATATATCTTCGCGGTTTTGGGTTGATAATTGCTCATACATGGTGGCCTAGGCCACCGCCCTCCTCCTTATGAGGAGTTGGTTTTATTTGGATCTTATTTGGTGTTTTAGACTCTTTTTGGGGAGAGAACTCAAGCTTGGGTCTTCAAGTTTGGTTTTTGCAAACTTGAGTTTCTTCTCCTTCTCAGCTACTTGTCTATCCCAAGCCAACACTCTTTCTTAAAACAGCCCTCTCTCTCTCTAAAAATGCCTTTTTCATGCTCTTGGTTGTTTGGATGGTCGGAAACGGCGGTCAAATCGGCTTCGGGGCTCATTTTTGAGCCCTAGCTGCTTTTTCCCCAGGCGCCGGTACTACCGGGCACCCTGGCGGTACTACCGCTGCGCGTGCTTCACAGCACTGTGCAGCGCGGTATCGCCACGGTGCCTGTTTTTACCGGGACCGGTACTACCGCTGGATGGAGCGGTAGTACCGCTCGCGGAGTTTGGACAGGATAAGGTCGGGGGACTCGTTTTTAGGGTTCTCCCTCATTTCGTTTCTTCCCCACTCCTTCTCCTCCCACCTCCGCCGCCGCCGGCCACTCCTCCGCCGGGAAGGAGCTCTCCCAGGCTTGGATCTTCAACCTCCACGCCCCGGGACGCCTCCTGCATCTCTCCTCCTCCTCGATCCTCTGCCATGAGTTCCGGTATGCCCTATCCCTCTCTCTCATCTAGTTGATGGATAGAGATGAAATTAGTGGTGTTCCTCTTGGATTCGTGGTAGATTGAGTAGGTAGAGATGTGTATTTGTGGATCTAGAACCTTGTCTATAAATTTGTTGCGAAATTTGTGGCTAGATTGAAAGTTCCTCTTCCTAGATTTAGAGGAGTAACCCTAGATAATGTTAGTGCTTTTTAAAGCCATATTACCTCTTGTTACATCTCCAACACTAGTTTTGGCACTCTCCCTCTAGTTTTAATTTCATACAATTTTGTAGACATGTGCTCTTTTTCTCCAAAATAATGAAATGGTGCATTCTTACCTATGTGCTTGCCCCTCCCATGCTATTCACAGGTAGTGCGTCTCGTGGTCGCACCAAGTCTGTCGGGCGCAAGAAACCAAGGACCGATGGTGCTGATGAGGTCAAGATGAGATTGATGGGGTTCCCGTGACTCGCCGGAGGTTTCCACCTCCGGAGAAGACCTGCCCAAGAGGACCAAGACTGCTAGTCAGATGTCGGACAAGGATTTTGCGGTCAAGCGGGCTGTCAATTGCTATGTGATTGAGAGGATGGATCAAATTCCCTCCATTCGGGGCAACAATCCTTTCTTTCACAACAAGTTCCAAGAACAATGCTACAATGAGATCTTGTTGAAGAAGCCGGTGGAGAACCATGTGGAGCAACACTTCATCAATATGGATCACATGAGGGACAAGATTGATTACTTTGGAGAAGCCCTTGATATTTGCGAAGAGTTTGGGCTTTTACCCATGATGGAGTTGGAACAAGATTTTGATGAGAAGCTTGTGGCTCAGTTTCTAGCCACCGTTCACTTTGGCAATGAGACGGAGCGCACCATCACATGGATGACAAAGGAGAAGAAGTTTGAAGAGAGTGGTCTGCAATTGCTCAGATGCTTGGTTATGAGGAGTTTGGTTCCGTCCTCTACGAGGACTTTGATGATACTCACTTCCGTGTCATCATACGGGGGTGCAGGCTGTAGAAGTTGAGAAGCTTTGCCTTTATATGACCCGGAGAGCGCTGAGAAGTGGAAGGTTGGCAAGTCAAAGGGACTCTTTCCCACTTGGGACATCATGCACAGGATTTATCGCGAGACATCAACCCAAAGGTGGGCAACATTGATGAAATTCATGGGTATCTCAAGAATCTAATGCTCCTCACAAGGGAGATGCAAGGAAAAGGGAAGAAGTTGGATGTCATGGATTTCATTTGGCATGAACTTTGGGAGGTCATTATCAAGAAGAAGAACATCGCTTTTGCTCCTCTCATCATGCGTATCATCATTTGGAAGTGGGTTGAGGAGAACGATGTTGCGGAGCTTGGGGATGCGGAGGATGGATCCCCCACAAGAGTAAGCGGCTCCTTGTTAAGCCCCATCCGAAGAAGAAGAAGAGCAAAGAAGTTGTGGATGAAGCCGGTCCCTCTCACACTAAGAAGGAAGGGCCTTTCCTTTGGATGGCTACTTCTATGAAGAAGCTCTTCAAGCTGACCAAGAAAGTTGAGAGGAACCAATATGATGTCTATGAGAGCACGATGAAGGCTCGCCAAGCTGAAATTGCTCACCGTCGTGCTCAAGGAGAACAAGTGCAGTCCGGTTCGGAGAAGAACATCACTCCATGGGAGGAGTGGCAAGCTCAGGACAGTGCAGGGCAGGTGATCACTTGGGCAGATTATGAAGAAGATGAAGTCACCTCTCAGCAGCCTCCGTTCGGTTTCGAGTGACCCATGGGGCGTTAGCATCGGTCTGTCCCTTTTTGGTGTCTCGATGCCAAAGGGGGAGAGATATCTAGTAGCTCGTACGGGGTTTCGCAAGGGTTGTGTGTCACAAGCTTGTTTATTCGTTGTTTCTCTTATGCTTGTGAACACTTTTATTTTCAGTTGTGGATCTCTCCATGTGGTGTAAGACATGTGAACCTTAATTGCTTAGCTTATGTTTGTCTTTGTTCATGTCTTATTCTTTGTTGCAAGCTCTTTATCTATTATTATTTGCAAAGTTTGCAAAAGCTAGGGGGAGCATTGATCCTAGGTTGTGTGCGTTTGTGCATTCAAAAGCATTTCATGAATAATGCACATGTCTAGGGGGAGCTCCGTCTATCTTTTACAAACTTTTGCCTTGCGATAATTGTGTTGTCATCTAACGCCAAAAAGGGGGAGATTGAAAGTGCATCTTCCCTAGATGATGTTTTGGTGTTAGTGATAACACAATTATGTATCTAACGATGTATTTTGAGCTTCCAGGGATTTCGTTATAAGCGTCATCGAATAGAGCTTGCAAATTGGTCTTAGCAGTTTTCTGCTCCAGGCAGCGGTAGTACCGCCAGGAGGGCGGTAGTACCGCTGCGCAGTTCTTCCTCGCAAGCTCAGCCAGCTACCGCTGGCGGTACCGCTGGAGGTACCGCCGTTTTTCAGCTTCTGTTTCCATCAGCGGTAGCTCCAGCGGTACTGGAGCGGTAGTACCGCTGGGCAGCGGCAGTACCGCCATCCCCAGCGGTGGTACCGCTGGGCAGCGGCAGTACCGCCCGAGGGACCGCCGTTTTGCTCCTTCTGTTTCATCGGGCGGTAGCTGCAGCGGTACCGCGGCGGCAGTACCGCTGGGCAGCGGTGGTACCGCTGGGCAGCGGCAGTACCGCCCGAGGTACCGCCGTTTTGCTCCTTCTGTTTCATCGGGCGGTAGCTGCAGCGGTACCGCGGCGGCAGTACCGCTGGGCGGCGGCAGTACCGCTGCCTCCAGCGGTAGTACCGCTCTGAAGACAGGCGCGCGTTCCAGCAAATCTAGCCGTTTGAATTGAAGACGAAGGAAGGCAGCGGTGGTACCGCTGCCCCCAGCGGTAGTACCGCCGCGGGTTTTTGGGCTGGGCAACGGCCACTTTTGGAGGAGCTATTTAAAGAGGTCTTCTTCCTCACTTGAAGACTAAGTTTTCCTACGCTCTCTCTCCTCCATTGTTGAAAGCTTCAACCTTCTAAGATCTCCCACTCCAACCACCCAAACCTCTTGATACTTTGTGGAGTGAAGGAGGAGGTCTAGATCTACATCTCCACCGAAGGAATTTCAAATCCCCCCACACTATTCGTGTGGAACTTGCATCTTGGGTTGCTTGTAACTCGAGGTGCCTTTGTGAGTCTCGGAGGAAGTCCGAGGCATTGTTGGAGGCTCCAACTCATTGTGGAGTTCCCCAACCTTTGTGTACCGGCTTGGTCAACGCCATCAAGGTGACCTCATAGTGGAAGAGCCAAACCCCCACGGGTAAAGCTCACGGAGAATAGAGTGAGCACATCCGTGCTATTGGAGCGCCTAGGTGGCTCCACACTCCTCCAAAGTAGACGTACTTCCCTTGGGAAGGAACTACGGGAAACATCTCCGTGTCTCCACTTTGCGGTTATTTCTATCCTTTACTTGTTGCTTCCGCTACGTTATTTACCTTGCTTGTATCACATAGGTTGCTATCACCTAGTGCACATCTAGTCAACCTTGTTATACTTTGCTCAAGCCCTAATTAATCGAAAAAGAATTAAATTTTGGTAGTCGCCTAATCACCCCCCCCCCTCTAGTCGACATATCGATCTTTCAGCAACGCTCAAGACGCTCCCTTGACGGGTCCGGGGGAGGGCCACGGCTGGAGCGGCGCCCCCGAACAACATGCTGCCAGCCCTTCTCGGCATCTAGACCTTCCATCTGAAGCGAAGAAGATGGCTTGGGATGGGCGCCACGGACTGGGCGGCCATCCCGGCCCACCTGCTTCCAGCCATTCTTGTCTCCTGCAGCGGCAGCAGAAGCTGCAGCAGAAAGGGCGCAACAGGGCTGCGCTGGGGCCTTCTCATCATGTCGCACACTGGCAGCCCCGAGAGTTTCAGCAACAGAGAACGGCGACACGAGCTGCAGCTGGTCAATGGCATCGCCGGCCATAGCAGGTTGGGCGACAGTCTTCACGGCCGCGGGCATCAACTCCAGGCTGGAGGAGGCGCTAGCGAGGGGAGCAGCACCGGGAGGCGGGGCAGGTTGGACGAGAGTCTTCATAAGCTGCAGGCTGGAGGAGGCGCCGGCAAGGGGAGCAACGCCGACGTGAGGTGGGTCCGGAACGACAGTCTTCGCGGTCGCGGGCGTCAACTGCAGGCCAGAGAAGGCGCAGGCGAGGGGAGCAGGTGGTGGAACGGCAGTCTCCGCAGCCGCGGGCGAGGGCTTCGCCAAAATCCGGCCACGAATCGCAGGGTCAGACTTGCGGGAGGCGAGAACAGCTTCGGCGAGTGCAGTGGCGGTGGACGGCGAATCCATGGAGGTCGCGGGGCCAGCAGGCCCAGCCTCCGTCGGAGCAGCCACCGCCGCGGGAGCGTGGGGCATCCCGAAGCCCCAGCCCATGGGGCCCGACGCGGAAGCCGTGGACACGGCGGAAGCTCCGGATGCGGCGGACTTGGCATCGCCCCCCATGGCGGCAGGCGCAGAGATGAGGAAGGGCGAGACGTCGGAGGCGAGCCACTGCTCGACGGAGAAGAGCTGCTGCATGCAGCCCATGTGTGGCCCCATGGCCGTGACCTCAAGCCTCAAGGCAGCAGCAGAGGCAACCGTGATGCACGCCGTCACCGTCGGAGGCGACCAAGCTCCTACATGCCAGCCGGATGGACGGGAAGAGGGCGTTGAGGGGAGGCCGGATCCGGTCGCGGAGCTCGGATACGACACCGCTGGAGAGAGATCAGGCCGGCGGCGGCAGCCCAGCCCTGGTTGCCCGCTTACCTAGCGCCATTATCAGCAACTTATGATCATGAGTTATTGTTCCATCTGTTCGGGGAGAGGGAGTACATTGTTGACAATGCAGGAAGAACTTGTACATGTAGAAGATGGCAACTATTTGGAATCCCATTCAAAAGGCGGTCTTCCAAATGGAACATAACAAGGCACCAGGTTTTGATGGTTTTTCCTACTAAGTTTTATTAAAACTTTTGGGATGTCATTAAGTATGATCTTCTAGATTTGTTCAGGCGCCTTCACGCCGGACAACTAGAATTGTTTCGCCTTAATTTATGGAAGATCGTTTTGTTACCTAAATTTTACTGACAGAGAAGATACAACAATACAGGCCTATCTGCCTTTTTAATATTTGTTTCAAAATCTTTACGAAGACCGCAACCATTCGGTTAAATGCGGTGGCTGATCATATGGTTAGACCTACACAAATGACATTTGTGCAAGGTAGGAATATCCTTCACGGGGTCGTTATTGTACACGAAACCGTTCATGAGATGCATCGCAAGAAACTAAATGGTGTGATTTTCAAAATCAACTTTGAAAAGGCCCATGATAAAGTAAACTGGTCGTTCCTCAAATAGACTCTCAGAATGAAAGGTTTCTCGAAAGAGTGGTGTGCTTGGATCCACAATTTTGTCACTGGAGGTAGCGTGGGTATTAAAGTCAATGATGACACCGGTCATTACTTCCAAACAAAAATGGATTAAGGCAAGGTGATCCTCTATCTCCTATACTATTTAATATAGTGGCGGATATGTTAGCGATCATGATAGAGCGAGCTAAAGAGGACGGCCAAATTGAGGGGTAGTCCGACACCTTGTGTATGGTGTGCTTTCTATCCTCCAATACGCAGACGTCACAATTTTATTTATGGAACATGAACTCGATAAAGTTGTGAACCTGAAATTAATTTTATGAGCATTCGAGCAATTATCAGGGCTAAAGATCAACTTTCATAAAAGTGAATTGTTTTGCTTCTGCGAGGCCCAGGACACGGTTGCTCAATATACCGAATTATTCGGATGCGAGCAAGGTCAATTTCCTAATAGGTAGTTGGGTATACCAATATATTATAGGAGATTGACAAAAGCGGAATGGAACATGTCGAAAATTGTCTGCAAGCAAGGCTGAGTAGTTGGAAAGGAAAATTACTATCTCTGGGTGTGAGATTGGTTCTCATAAATTCCTTACTAAGCAATATGGTAATGTAAATGATATCATTCTTCCAGCTTCCCAAAGGAATCTTACAGAGATTGGATTGTTTCCCATCAAGATTCTTTTGTCAAGGGTATAGCGAGAAAAAGAAATATCGACTGGATAAATGGAATGTTATGTGAGATCCTGGCCTAGGGCTTAATAGTATTGATAGGATACTCATATCAACAAGTTGCAACTTCTTTTCCGGAAGCTCGTCTGAAAAGAACTCCGAGGTTAAGCGTGTTTTGCCTGGAGTGATTTGAGGATGGTTGATCGACCGAGAAGTCTTACCGGGTGCGCACGAGGGAGGACAAAGTGCGCAAAAAAGAATAGTATTATTCTGTGGGGCCAGTTTTGAGATCCTAGAGAGCCGTCAGGGGTGACAGGCCCGTTCCAGGGTGGGCCGGGGTGTTACATTTGGTATCAGAGCCGACCCTCACGGTAACTTAGGCATGTGCGGGTCAGGTGCACGGACATGTGGGACATGTGCCGGCACTGGACGCACAGACGGGTGCCAAGAGGGGAAGTTCCTGGACTGAGGGTTGACCGATGAGGGCGTCGGTCTTCTAAGGGGGGAAGGACGTGAGATGCGCAGAAAAGACTAGTGTTGATTTGTGGAGCCAGTCTAGAGATACTAGAGAGCTGTCAGGGGTGACAGGCACGGTATAGGGTGGGCCGGGAAGTTACACGTTATTTTCCGCCCCAATGACAGGCCCGGTCCAGGGTGGGCCAGGGTGTTACACGTTATTTGCCGCCCCAAAGATCAGGGAGGCTTCTGTATTCATGACCTACAGGTTAAAAATACATCCCTCCTCAATAAAGTGGCTTTTTAAGTTACTTACAGAGGATGGTGTGTGGCAAGCACTTCTTAAAAGAAAGTACATTGGCACAAGTGCGTTATCTCAAGTCTATTGGAAACGTGATGATTCTCACTTTTGGGTCGGCCTAATGGCCACGAAGAAACACTTCTTTCGCTTTGGTGTATTTACAACTAAGGACGAACCGGAGATTAGATTCTGGGAGGACAGACGGTTAGGAAATACCACTCTCCGAGAACAATATCCAGCTCTATATAATATTGTGCGTCATAAAGGTGATACCATAACCATGGTTATGCAGTCATCGCTTCCGAACGTGACGTTCAGCCGAGATTTATTTGGACCCAGACTTGCGTCATGGAATTCCCTACTAGGGCGGCTGGCTTTGATCCAGTTGTCACAAGGATCTGATGAATTTCATTGAAATCTTCTTGGGAATGGAAAGTTCTCGGTTGACCCCATGTATAGGGCATTGGTTCATTCCGATATACCAGTTGATAATAATAAGAAAATATGGAAGATGAAAATACCACTAAAACTTAAAATCTTTGCATGGTATATTCGTAAAGGTGTAGTTTTAACAAAAGATAACCTTGTTAAACACAACTAACATGAAAGTAAAAAAGTGTGTTTTCTGTTTACATGATGAGATGATCAAACACTTATTCTTCATGTGCAAGTTTGCCTGTTCTGTTTGGTAAGCCATCCAAATAGCTTCTAACTTGTATCCAACGAGATCTGTTACAAATATTTTTGGCAATTATTTGCATGAGATTTTTAATATGGTCACTAGGGCTATATAGAAATGACAAGGTTTTTAATGATAATTTTCTCTCTCATGCATGTATCTACGGGTGCACAAGTTTTCTCCGTTCGTGGTCCACATTACAACGGGTGGAAACTGAGACCTTTTTATGGAGGTGTCTACACGACTGGAACAAATGGCAAGGTATATTTTTATCCAACATGGATGGCCGCGTGATCTTCGAATTGGCCCACCTTAGGAATAGGTGCTTTACAGATTTTCTTGCATTTCGTCTGTTGCTATCAGTTTGTCTCGTGACGATATGATTGTGGCTGTGTGCATCTTTGTTATGCAGAGGCTGGGTATAATGCTTGATACTCTTAAGTAATAAAGCTCGTTATCTAAAAAATCTAGAATTCATGTTACCATGCTCTTGCATGTTGAAGAAATAACATGATTGGCCCAGAGCCATTGGTTCACAAGTGATATAGAATAAAAATTTACTTTCGAACATATGGAATTATGGATAAAACTTGGTGCCGGTGAGAGGAAGGGTGGACTGGCAGAAAATGAATGGAGTGAAAGTCCACCATCCTATGTTCACCAAAGTTATGGGAAGCCTAAATAAAGTAGGGAAAAAAGGAGCAGAAGAGAAGATAAAAAAAAAGTGAAACACATTACAAAGCATGGAGTCACAATGCATTACTCCGTATGTGGCAAAGCAGACCATCGCCGTCACCTGTGATGCCTCCATTGACGCGACCACACCGCCGAGCTTGCCATGCCACTAGTCCCTTTCCCAGCTCGAGCCCAACCAAAATGGCACCCTACACTGGTCTGTCTCTCTATCGCTCGCTCTTCGTCCTGCATCGCATCTATTAGCCGCCCTTAGCCACCGCCAATTGTCGCCGTCGGGGTTTGGCTAGGGTACGGGTATGGGGGAATTAGGAATCAATTTGGGAACCAAAGCTAGGACCGTCACGATACTGTATGCAATTGTGGGGGGGTTGGGGGATTGTATTCTAAATTTCCAAACGAGGGCGTGTGCCAGTTGCCAGCGTGGCGATTTGGACTAAAAATGAATCCACATGCAAGTGTATGGGCCACTACACTGCGTTTTACAACTGTGTGTGTGGTCACGCGCGTGTGCGTGTGGTGGGGGTCTTTGCACATTGTGGACAAGCTCTTGGGTGCCCTATGTATTTAACTCTTAATTTTATCAAGTTCATGTAGTGTTGCAGCTTTGTTGTACACTCACTTAACTCGTTAATTTGCCATCTCACAGAATCATATTTCGTACCAAAATTATAACGTATGTGTATCTCCTATTTATTGTATACAGGAATATTTTTCTTGAAAAATAAACTCATGTTTATACCATTTGCTAAGCTATTTGTGATGACCTTTTCTAGGTTACTAATCTATTTGGACATAGGTTTATAGAAGGAAAAATAGAATTTTTGGTGATCTTTCGTATAACCACGACTATTGGGGATAACGGGTACAATCCACGTAAATTTCTTGTTCACCTCACTTCTTAGGGAATCTGATGTGTGGATCCACGTGTCAGTGCTTAAGGGGGAGAAGACCGTGCTCAATCAGACCATCTCCAAGCTTTAGAGAGCCCTTTATTTTAAAAAAAAATCAAAAATGCTATTTTGAAGTTTCAAAAAAAAATACTGGACGAAGACAATGTTATATTCTACTAACGTGTAAAATCTCAAATAGAAATGTCCAATAGGGCTGCACAAAAATGTCAAAAATCTGACATTTGAAAGTAGTGAATAGTGGAAAATTCCAACTCTCCTCGATTTGTCTGATTTTGTCATTTTTGTGTAGTCACGATATTAATTATTTTGAATACTGATTTTGCATGTTGGTAGAATGCATTATTGTCAATATCTAGGATTTTTCATTTTTTTTTTTAGTTTCAAAATATTGTTTTTAAAATTTTAAAATAGAAGGCTCCCAAAAGCTCGGCCTCCATTGTGGTTTTCGGTGATCCTCTCACAATGTTTCCAAATCAAGCTATTTATGTGTATCTCTCATCTGGTCTGAGCTCGTCCGATTTAGCACGGTCATCTCGCCCCATAAGAGCTAACAAGTGGGCCTTACATGGATCCCAATTTTCTTTCCCTGGAAGGAATGGCAATGTGTAAACTATTTCTACATTTGTTATTCTTGTGACATAACCAACAATATGTAGTGCACATATTTTGTTTTTTTCAGCGGAAATTCACAAAGGCTACGGAATTCATATGATCCTCCCTGAATAAAACAATCGAAAAAATAGTAAAGTATCTAATATAATCTGGAAAATTTTGATGACGAACATATACAAATGTTCTATATACGTGCCATGTTTCGTGGTGCAATGATATTTTTCTTGCTCTGTGCAAAAAAAAAAAAAAAAAAAACAGTGGCCAAAATGGGATTTACAAAATGATTTTTAGAGCACTGATTTTGTTTTCCCGTGCAGAGCACTACACATGTCATTTCATCACGAAGTTTGGGCCATATTTAGAACACTTGTATATGTTTGTCACAAAAAAATCACATTCTTTTGAAATGTTTTACTTTCTTATTTTATTATTCTGACAGGTAACGCCCATCCCGGGAGACAAAATGTCACCCCCCTGTTTTATTATTCGGACAGGAACACCCATCCCGGGAGTAGTTATTTAGCGTACCTGACATTCAAATTCATGAGTTTGTTTTGGAGCACTAATTTTGTATTTCGCACAGAGCACCACACTTGTATATTTTTGTCACCAATTTTTTCCAATTTTTTTTGAAACGATTTACATGATGACATGTGGGCCCAGGAGACAAAATGTGTCACTCCCCTGTTTTCAATTCCTATGCTTATGGATTCCGGTGGGGAGAAACTGTTGTGGGGAGAAGCTCCTAGAAACTGCTTGGGAGACTTCTTTTGGGCTTGTGCAGTTTTGGCTTATTCAGTATGTTGGGTTGTGAGATGTCTGTAACGCCCCTGAATTTGATTTTGCACATAGTAAAAGCGATGATATATTACATATGCTAATTTTTAGTATACCAAATTGCGATATCCCTGCTTGTTCAAAACTTGCATGGACGATTATTTGCATTCACTTCTTCGATGCACACATCAAGAAATACACGGTGAGCAGCGGCATCCCAATTGGCTTTCACCGGTTTTGGCTTTACCATCTATTCACACAACATATAAGATCAATTCAAATCAATTCATAGCTATAAAATTAGCATAACCTCAATTAAAACATAAGCACATGGTACGTCCACTACACATTCTAGGCCAAAATTTGCGACAATTCATAGCTATGCAAATATTTTAGGACAACTATCTAGACCAACCAGAAAAACCAGTACACAATTACTACAAATTCTAGGCCGGGGATGGAGAGGAGAGCGGCGCCGGCGTGGAGAGGCAGAGGATGGAGAGGAGGGCCGGCGGGAGGAGCCGGAGCCGAGCAGCTGGGCGGCGGCGGTCGGAGGAGCTCGGATGCGGGCGTCGGTCGGAGGAGTTGGGGCGGAGGAGCTCGGGCGGAGGCGGGCCAGCGGAAGGAGCTAGATCCGGAGGCGGGCTGGCGGGAGGAGCCGTAGGCGGAGGCGGATGCACGTCGGCGGTGGACAGCAGGTGGCAGCGGCGGCGACCTCTATTCCGTCGATCCCATCGCAAGAGAAAAGAGAGCGAGGGACGGATCGAGGAGAGAGAAGAGTTGACTAGTTTTTTTTCCTCTCAGCACGTTTTCCTGCGGTGGCAGTTCTCTCGTAAATAACTGGAAAACGAGGGGCAAGCTACACAACGCTTCGGGCCTTTGCGGGAAGCCGCCCAGAAACACCTCGCCACCAGTTTCTCGCAACGTGAAGGAACCCAGCTTCGCGGTGGAAATAAGCTCGCGAGGAGCCCAACACTTATTTTCGGTTTCTGCAGGCTGGGACCTTAGAGCCCAACACTTCTTTTCGGTTTCTGCAGGCTGGGACCTCAAAGCCGCCTGGAAGCTGCAAAAGAAGTGGCCCGTAGTACTCCATGAGACTGGGGAGTACATGATGACTGCACACAACAGCTGGGAAGAAGGGAGGGAACCGCGTTTGAAAACCAAACCCAAACCCTCCCATGATAACCGTGGAACACACTCGAGCAAGAACCACACGCCGCCACAGCTCCTCATGATGCCCGTGCCCGTGTCGTCCATAGGATTCCCTCCGCCGGCACGCATGGCCGTTTTCCAGCTCAACGGCTAACTCCTGACCACCCGCTTTAACTTTTTAACGGCTATACTCCACCCGTCATCTGGGCCCCACCGTCCCCGCCAGCCGGATCCGAACGTTTCCGAAGGTCTTCCCTCCCGGCTGCGACCACCACAACGGCTACATTTCCTCTCGTCGCCTCGCCGCTATAAATTCCCCGGCCACCACCGCCCGTTTCCACCACCACAACACACATTCCCCGGCGCAGAGTTTGAGAAACCGACGAGAAGCAGCCGCTCACAGCCTCGACCGGCTTCTTGCTTGCTTCTCTTCTCTGCGACCAGCCAGCAAGATCCACCCGCCCACCTCCCTCGTCTCCATGGCCAAGTCCGTTGCTCTCCTCCTCGCGGTGGTGTTCCTCGCGGTCGTCGCGTCGGCGATGGCGTCAGGGAGGATGGTGGAGGAGGTGTTCGCCCTGGGCAGCCTCGCGCCGTCGCTCGCTCCGGCACCGGCCCCGGCGCAGGTCGGCGCGGCGGGCGCCATCGCCCCTGGTGCGTGGGCTGTGGCCGCCGTCGTTTCTCTCCTCGCCTTCCTCGCTCACTGAGCCGTGATTGCGCTGTATGGGTGCTTAGATTGAGAGATGGAATCCCGCAATTTGAATTGCGGCGAGCTGCGTCTGTTTCTTTCGTTCAGTTAATCAGTTTAGTTGTTGGGTAGACTCTGGTAGTAGTGATGCAGTCGTGCTGTGTTCAATCTCTCTTTTGCCTGTAAAAGAGAGAACTATGTTTGCAATAATTCATTCATTATTCTTTCTATGCGTATATGCTGTGTCGTCTGAATTCAGCTGTTCGACTGTTTGACCTGGCAATAACCCCATCTGGCATGTGTTTGCTTGCGATTGGAAGTAAAAATTGAAACCCATTGGATCTCAGCCTTTGGTGAACCATAATTTCTTTATCTAAATTTGGAACTGCTATTTTTAATTTTAGTGCCATTGGAATTGCAAGGCGAGGCATTCAGATCGAAGAGCCTCGTTTTTCTGGCTATGAAACGTCGACTAAACTCACTGAAGTGAGCACGCGTTCCATCTGAAGACTGAAAGAACGGACCCAACACAGAAACTGCGTTTTCTAGTGTACCCAAACTCAGGCTAACCGGCCCATAAGAGGTCTGAATGCGAATTGTGTGTCCCGTTGAGCTCCAAAATGGTCCATTTTCAGATTGGCCAATTGAATCACTCGGACCCAAAATTGTCTTCGAAATCAGTTGCTCAACAAGCCCTTAAATTATTTGACCTGCCAACTGACCTCATTTGGCATGTGTTTGCTAGCTTTCGAATAATAAAAATTAAACCCATTTGCTGCTGAAAAGAATCCGTTGGATCTCTCAGCCTTTGGTTAACCAGAACTTCTTTATTTATTTTAGAATCGTTTCCGTCTTTTCGGTGCTATTGGAATTTGCAAAGTCGACTAAAAAGTTATTCAGATCGAAGAACCACTTTTTTTCACTGAAAGTCGACTAAAGCCCACGGTTCCATCTAAAGACTGAAGAACGAACCTAACTAAATGTGCCAACGTGGACACTAACCACTGGTTATTGCTCAACCAAAACCATCACGCTGCAAGAAAATTTTCCCCGTCCCCATCTTCATTAACTGGCACGGGGACAGTTCTTCTACCATCCCCATCCCCATCAGGTTACCAAAGAATCAATGGATAACTATCCCCAACTTATCCAACAATATTGAGATCGATATGATGGAGAGCGGCGACAACGAAGACGATGCGACGTGTGCTCTGTGGCGACGGCGACAGGCGCTAGATCGTGGCAGTGCACGGGAGTGCGGTACCGTGGGAGGGAGAGTTCTGGGGGCTGACGACTGGGGCGGGGTCACCGACAGGGGAGGGCAAATGGTCAGGTGGTGGAATGGTGGGATTAGGGTTTTTAGTGTATACATAACTCTCTTTTACCCTATCCCCACATGTCATGCTCTTTAGCAATACTGTATTCCTTCTTCGTTTTTGAGGACCGAACATCGCTCGTAATATTTAAGAATAAATGTTGTCTTGACTGACCAGTTGTAGGTAGTGCTGACTCGGACCCAGTCCCACCTTACCCAATGAGGAGGGGTTTGACTTTGATAACATCCCATGGAGAGTAAACCTTCACCAAAACCATTCCCTATTAGGTGAATCCGTGAATTAACCACCGGGGAACGGGACAAGTTGCCACATTTGGACCAACATTTTTTTTTGAATCATTTGGACCCAACACATAAACCTGGCATTTTGTTTTCAGTGTGCAGTCTCAGGCTAATCGGTATTGAGCTCGGCCCATCGAAGGTCCGAATGTGAATTATCTGGCCCATCGAGCTCCAAAATGGTTTTCAGTGTGACAGTGTGCAATCTCAGACTAATCGGCATTCTTCTCGGCGCATCTGAGGTCTGAATGCAAATTTTCTTGCCCATCCAGCTCCAGAATGGTCCATTCAGAGGGAGGTCTATTTTCAGATTGGCCCATTGAATCACTCTAAATTGGACCCAAAATACCATTTATTTTGTTCTACCAGAACGAAAGCATATTGACCGGAGCCTCGGAGGGAAGGCCCCAGCACCGTTAACCTGTGCGAGCTAAGCAGTAGACAGTCACACATCACACCTCCGGCCAATGCGTGCATCAGCTTTGCTAAAAGCGTCGCCGGCATTCATGGTGCGATCGCGCCAGGTCGATGCGCGACGAGATAGCCGAGACCACTGACTGCTGCCTCGCCGGCGGGGCTTCAGCTCAGCGTCGCCCACCATCCTTCCGGCGATTGGACATGCGCTAAATAATTCCGATTAGACTCTCTCGGCCATTGGGATAAAGAGACGGGGGAGCCCCATTCCGTTCCGTCGAACTGACGATGCCGGCCGCGCGCCAGGAATCAAAATTTTCTCGCACGTGCTTTGCCCGCGAGTGAGTGCGCGGCAATGTTGCCGCCCTGGCAAAAGGCCTCATCTGCAGTTTCACCACGATGTTCTCATGCCTCCGTTTCATCCAATTATAAGCCGCAGGAACCCGATTCGACCGGATCTCGTCGGGAGCAACAGATGTCAGATAACCTGCGCTATCTAGCTGTTCGTCCCGCTTTACCTGTCGCCGGATGAGGCGTTGCTACTAGCCAACTTGAGAGCCCTGTGGCATGGCCCCGACTCTGCTAATGGCCAGCACTTTCAGGCTTGCGATTCATCCACTGAATCGGTTGGTCATCGCTCTTATCACTCGTCCAGATATTTGCACGAGGCTAAAATCCATGCCATGCTCATCCGAGTACACGGTTTTGGGACCAATATACTTCCTCCGTTTCATATTAAACAGCAATGCCCGTACATTACAGTGGCACAGCAATAATATGTTGTCTTGCGATGTTTACGTTTATAGAGCAGCTCCGGTTCAGTGTTTGCTACCCGTACGGATCAGGTGATCACATCATAAAAGGAGCGAAAACTTTGACCTATGCAATGTTCAGATCAGGTTCATGTATTGTTGCAGCGGTTGCTAAATGTGGTAGTAGAACAGAGTTCCAAACCACCTCAGTGGATATAATTATCGCGTCCAACCAGATGGCAGCGAGCAAGCACACCAAACATGGATCGCCATCGCTAAGATCTCCTGGATTCTTTAAACCCTGGCCACTTACTTACTGCGAGCGTAACAGTCTCCTGGATTGCCGAATTATTGATGCTAGCAGGGCGCATGCTGCAACCGATGATATCATGATAGAGATGCGATGGCCGAATGACTTTGGACTCGTCGTCGAGCTTAGTTGTGACACCGGCCCGGTTAATTGGTCGCCGCAAGCGTCAGAGTAGTGAATGATTCAGTGAAATAAGATAGGAAGCTAGTGGCAACAATTTGACGGCCACTTTTTGACAAGACACAGGGGTACAATGATCGCTGGCGAAAAGTTGCACTTGCTGTACGTCTGTACCAATGAACGCAAGCGCTCTCCATCAAAGGAGGAATAGCAAATCTGGCTCGAATCAAATCCACTGAACTGGAGCACTGACGAGAAATTAAAGCTTCAGAAAAGACAGGGTTACATGGTACTACTGTACTCGGTAGCACAGCCTGGATTTTTATTTTTATTTTTTTTGCGTATGAGCACAACTTGGATACAATAGACAGGTCACTCTAGATACAACGGATAACCGTTTCGAAAATAAAACTAATAGATAGTGCATCAGATATACATTCTGTGAGATCAATAACCACCTGTTTCTCTGCACCACACAAGTCATGCAGATCAGACTAGCTTAGCCCAGCTAGAGCTAGGGTTTGAAATGTGCCCCATATCCGACCACATATGAATCTTTTTTTTTTGGATAAGGTACATACGAATCTGGTTCCCAGAATATCAAGCCATTAGCTTGAACCACAACCCAATCCGTCACTCCTAGCTAGTGCTCACGCCTATGTCTCATTCGTTCATTCAGATCGTGCTGGATAGTTCACAGGGTCCCCCTAATACCAATTGCCAAATCAGGATGAAGTATGAGCAATTGGAATAGCTCATAAAGAGCTCATAAAGTCAGCTTTTGTTTGTGAAGTGCCTTTCCTTCGGTAGCTCGTTCATTACTCAAGCACTTTTTTTTTTCTCAAGCACTGTTTTTGTAGCCAGATTCATAGTCCCTCTTGCCGTGTCGTTGATATTTCAGACAGCAAGCTCCCACTGTTTCAAGTTGGTGGGAATCAAAATCTTGATCTAGAATTCTAGATGCAGATGAGAACTTGCTTCTGTTAGTACCATGGATCGATGAGGCTGGCTAGGACCATCCTATCAGCCGGGCACCTTGCGAACTTCACACTTTGCGCGCATCATGTCTCACTCGCCTAGCTAGCTCAATCGATCAACTTCTCCCACTTGATAAGCATGGCTCCATGCACAGACAGATTGCTAGCTAGGGAGCTAGCTAGAACTTGACGGAACAATTGAGCCGATGGATCGGATGCAATAATTCCTGGAACGATTACCGTAGGTAGGTCTGTAAAGAGTTTCCACTTGTGCTAGCTAGCACCCATGGACTTGCCAACCAATGAGCGCCTGCAGATTAGCCAGCTGCTATGTAGGTCTTCATTAATGATGCCTAGGATCGACCATGCGAGAGACGTCTTATCGTGTGCTGATTAAACTCCACGTATGATTGTTCATCCATCTTCATGCATTCCCCGAGTTTCTGAATGTGTAATCGTAGGTTGCTCCATTTATGGAACGGAGAGAGTGGTAACTAAGCTTCAGAACATGCTTGCGCGAAACGGACGATGCAGCGCGCCAGAAGTACTTACGCACAAGTCCAAGCCGAGTGAGCGGGATAGGGAAAAGCACTGAAGAACAGAATGTTAAGGAACAAACTTCTTCCAAGAAGGGCGACTTATTCGTTGTATTGTTATTTTACATCCTTAGTGAAGAAATTGTTTTTTCTTCTATATCGTTAGTGAAGAAACTGGACACACTTCTCGTTTGAACTTTCCTGATCAGGAGGGGTTTTACGATATGTTTGCTCTTGAATGGGCTTCGATTACCGAGAGAAAAAAATCTATTCAGATATGATAAAATAAGATAAAACATCTTAGTCGCCTTCATGGATGGGCTAGAAACTTGGGTGGAATCTATAAGAAGGAGAAGGAAAATTTGTTAAACATTTTTTAGTCACTTGACAGTAAGGCGGAACTGACTCTTCTTAGCTCATCTGAGACGGATGTCAAATGACGATTCGAAGCATTGTTTGAATGTGAATCTAATAAAAAAATTGAATATTTTAAATCATGTATTGTCGGTCTAATTGTCAAACCAATTCACTTTGATATTTCTTATCGGGGGCGGCAAAGAAGAGAGTAACTTGATGCTACGCTCGTAGGTTTAGATGGCTGCACTTGTTGAGGTGGAAACGAGAAAGGCTTAGAAAAGAGTGGATAGACGACCACTAACTCAAATCTTTATGAGTAATATAGTATATGGTTATAAAATAGTAGGTGGGTAAAATATCAGTAACATAAAAATTTGCATTCTCGCTCCATGTAGTTTTACACGTATTTTTTGGTTAAATTTTTAGGACGTTGAATGCATGAAAGCATAATTATGTCACTTATGTTTTCGGACTGAATTAGTAAATAATTGCAACTAAAACAACAACGATGTGATGCCCTTGCCACCAATTGGTGAGTGGTGACCCGGTAGCCATATGCTCGTAGTCAATTAACATACAATTATTTTATACTCGCGCTAAAATACTTGTTCCCAATTGGAATAGATGGATAGGGTGACCCTAACCGATTGATCTGACGCCCCTTCAATCAGTTGGTGATTCCATCCCCGCCTCCTTCGTTTTGTTTCTTCGGCCAGCGAGTGACAGGTTTGTCGTCAAACCCGCCCATATTGCACTGCTCCATGGATGATTTGGACATGCAAACACGCTTGCCTTTAAAATTCGAAGCTTTAGTTGCTAGCCGTCCACTTCGCATTAGAAGGCCACATTGGCCACGCACGTCATGGCTGGCTCTATCGGGTTTTATCAGACTTTCAGTTGCTCGAGCAACCATCCTATGCAAAAGCCTAAGGTGGTACGGCACATCGTCCATCACTCGCCCTATAGTTAGCTGGTTCATCAGTTCCCCGTCACTGAAAACTACACTTGTGTGACACTCCATATATAGTGCCCACTTACGCAGTCTTTAAAAGAAGCACGACATGCACACCTTCGGAGTCCGCCCGCCTTTTCTTCCCCCGAATTATTGGTCCTGAATCCGGGGTTCAATCTTAGCACGGTAGTAGTTTCACACCGATGGTGGCACATGCAAGATTTTGGTTTCCAAAAAAAAATCCCGAGGGGGATCGGGATTGCCGGTTACCTCGGTAACCGAGAAATGTCAAATGGTTACCGGACAAATTTAAAATTTTAATTTTGAATTCAAATTTTCTCAGGAAGGGGTTAATATATGGTTCAAGCTCCACTTCGACACAACCTTGAGTGGGGCGAGGCTCGTTTACGTTCGCGCGGATTCCAACAGCAAAACGATAAGGACGCTGGGAGGAAGAAGATCGTCTCCAACCCCGCATCCACTACCGGACGAACGGCTTGCCACCCGACCTGTGGCTGCCTCGCCGCCCCTCCCTTTCAAATCGCCCCCTCCACGGGTCTGTCGCCACCCCCTGACCATCCCTCTACCCCTCCCCCCACCCCTTCTTCTCCGGTTCCGGTGTTGCATCCCCGCCCCGACCGATAAGGCCAGTGCTCGGCTCCCTCCTCGCTCCAATCTCGGCAGCTTCGACTACGCCGTCTCGGTGGTGGGGAAAGGTGGAGAGAAGAAGGGGAAGGGGTCAAAGGAAGGGGAGAAGGATGCGCCACGGCCGCGCGTAGAAATCCTCCTCGCTCCAATCTCAGCGGAGTCACCGGCGCTGTCTCGGTGGTGGGGAAGGGTGGAAAGAAGAAGAGAAAGGGGTCAAAGGAAGGGGAGGAGGACGCGCCGCGACCGCGCGTGGAAAAAGAAGTTTCGCCTTGAGTGTAGCGTAGCGGTGTGCACCGATTAGGTCGTGCTGCTCTTACTAGTCGCCGGTTCGAACCTTGATGTAAACTTTTTTCCATAATTATAAGTATTTAATCTTGCAGATGGAGAAAAACACTCAAGAAATATGACGTGGGCTAGGAATTCGTACTTCAGACCTCTTGGAGAGACCAACACGTCTCTGTCACCGCGCTATGTATTCGGACGTATATATGACATGAGTTTAAATTATATTTTGCTAATTTTCGTCGTTTCGGGGTGTTCGGGCAACTCGGTTACCACTTACCAGTCGGTACCCGAATTTACCGAGCGGTAATCAAAACCTTGATCACATATAATACGATAGTGGCATATGGAATACGTGATACCTCATTGTCTTAGATTTGATCAAATATGAATGTATCTATACATTAAACATGTCTACATATATCCATAGTTGTACAAATCAAAGACACTTATTATGGAACCAAGGGAGTAGTTTTGTGTTAAAAAAAAGAGAGTAGTTGTATACAGTTTTTAGTTGAGTAGTATTCTCCTGGAGAAATGTGCCGGCCGGCCACGCGCATGACCAAAGGACCAAACATTCCCTGTCTAGTCGCTGTCCACACTAATTGCATACGTACTGCCGTACGCGGCTCGATCCGCCCGCCGGTCTCACGAACGACCAAATGGTGGAGCGTACACACCGCGATTTCTCGGATCCCGAGAACGATGCACAGAGTAATACTTATATGTTGAGTGAGCGACGAACGGCGTTTACGTAGTCCGGTCCACCAGTAGCAAGCTAGCAATGTTACTTTAACTTAGATTAGAGTGAGTCAAAAAACGAAGTGCGTGTGGATGTGGTCATACCGGTGGATTGTTGAGTCAGAAAACTTGAGCTCCACGTCAGGAGCACACGGGAGTTTCTGCCTTTCCAGCTGCCCAGCTCATGTCATGTGCTCAGACGACTGAATATGGTCAACGACACTTCTCCTCGATCTGTGCCACTGGAATCTCCGTTGAAGGCCGTCTAGGACTAGTTTGCATCGAATGTCTGGTCGTTGCACAGCATGTGCACTAGACATTGTACTGCTGGCAGGTGTACAATAATGGGCCGGAGATAGATAGGCGCAGACGTAGCGAATGCGAACTTATCAACTGCGGAAAACAGAAAACAGGCACAAATATTATACTACGAGTATCTATCTATCTATAGCACTATACACCACTCTTCAGTTCAAAAGGCTCTTCTGAAAACATGGGAAAGCTTGGTATGATGCATTGACTATAATACTACTAATCACGACTTGTTTATGAGTTCGAAGCACTCACGGGCCACCATCGCGCATGGAGGTGCAATGTCGGGGGCGGGCGCCGCTCATCATCGACAAACCGTGCTTTCGATGCGCGGCGCGATTCAGCAGAATATGCGAGACTAGATACATACTCCCTACATTCACATGTGTACAAATGAAAGACAAGTAATTTGGAACGGAGGGAGTAGATAGCTCACGAGCATGCCCGCAGTTGCCCCGTGATTGGCCTCGATTATTGACCGGTAATGTTCGTCCCCTCGGCAAGTCAGCACGGCTTGTTTAGTTACTCCATACCAACGCCGAGCAATATTTTCGGCAGATACAGTGAGGTAACAAGTATCTCCTGACCAAAACTGTTGGCAACTATTTTCCGCAGTTTTCCGCCAGTTTCGTGATGCCACATAGTCTCTCGAAACAGATAGTACTAGCAGATACCTATAATTTCCGTCGGTGGAACGGGTTATAATGGATGACCCAAAAAGGTTTCAAAGCAGAAGAATTTACCACCAATAACATCTGTTGAGTTATGATCCAAAATCAAATAAATGCTAGCTTCTGTCGAAACGGAGCGGAGACCCGTCGTCGGGAGGATTAAGCCGTACAACTGTTGTTGTTATGTCTGATGAACTAAAAAAATTGACATAGATTTTGGCATGCATGACAGAATTGATCAAGAGAGACCTCTTAGATGGTTGCAACATGACTAAGTTGAGATTTTATATGCACTCCATATTTGGTAAGCAAAAGAGAGTAAAATTCAATGTTTCTGTCTGATACCACTGAAGTCTAGAGGTATACTAGATTATTAATTAGATTATGTACATGCTGGTTTGTGTGGACCTTCCGGTAAACCTTTTCTTGGTGGTGCTTGTTATATGCTTACAATTATTGATGTCTACTCCAAATATGTGCCTTTATTTTTTGAAACATAAATATGATTAATACATTTAAGGAGCGAAAAGTTATGTAAAATGTCAAACTGAGAGAAAGGTAAAATTACTTCATGCAGACAATGGTATGGAATTTTGTTAAAACGCTTTTAATGATTGCTGCATAATGTCTGTTAAAACGCTTTTAATGATTGCTGCATAATGGTTCGGGCAGGAGGGCCACCGTCGCCAGCTAATCAACTACCTTAGAGACGAAGATGTGGACATTGTGGACTTGCAAGAGACGATTCGGCAGGATTTCTCGATCTCAGAGCTGAGAGCCTTAGTCGCCACAAGTTTTTGTGGCATTGACTCCCGGCGACGGGACACTCAGGGGTATCCTCATTGGTGCCAAGGAGGATACCTTTGAGGTAGAGGATATGGATCGCGGAGAGTTCTTTGTGAGCATGTCGCTCACCCATAGACGGTCTAACCTTCGCTAGGAGGTGATTATTGTCTATGTCCCCGCGGGAGGTCTGCATAGTTCTTAGCTGAGCTCAGGTCGAAGGTGGAGCGATGCCCCATCCCTGTGGTGGTGGCAGGTGATTTTAACCTTATTCGCTCCCCTAAGGACAAGAGCTCAGACAATGTGGACCTCCCTAGGATGCGCATGTTCAACAACTGGATTGCTGATCTTGCGCTACGAGAGATTACACGGACTGGGGCGCGTTATACATGGTCCAACAACCAGGCAGACCCGATCCGTAGTGTTCTTGATCGGGTTTTAGTGTCGGTAGAATGGGAAGTGGCCTTTTCCTTTATGCTCGCTTCGTGCGGTCACTAGGATTGGCTCGGACCTATAATTTCCGTCGGTGGAACGGGTTATAATGGATGACCCAAAAAGGTTTCAAAGCAGAAGAATTTACCACCAATAACATCTGTTGAGTTATGATCCAAAATCAAATAAATGCTAGCTTCTGTCGAAACGGAGCGGAGACCCGTCGTCGGGAGGATTAAGCCGTACAACTGTTGTTGTTATGTCTGATGAACTAAAAAAAATTGACATAGATTTTGGCATGGCAGAATTGATCAAGAGAGACCTCTTAGATGGTTGCAACATGACTAAGTTGAGATTTTATATGCACTCCATATTTGGTAAGCAAAAGAGAGTAAAATTCAATGTTTCTATCCGATACCTCTAAAGTCTAGAGGTATACTAGATTATTAGATTATGTACATGCTGGTTTGTGTGGACCTTCCGGTAAGCCTTTTCTTGGTGGTGTTTGTTATATGCTTACAATTATGGGAAAAGCTAGAGAAGCGCCGTACGGGACGGTTGGCATGCGGCTGATAATTGCCAGCACATGCATGTAGTAGTCTGCTACCTCATGGGTGACTTTATCGCATTAATTGATAATTCTAAATTGTAAAATGATTTATCTTCTAAACCGTTATTCCGATTAACGATTTGTTTGCACTGCTAAATCCGTTTCCACGAGGGATTCAAAACTAGATCACGTATTAATATGTTTTGTCAAAATTTATTTTTTCGCACCAATTACCAGATTATCTACTGT
The DNA here is from genome assembly GCA_947311845.1 of Poa pratensis. Classification (NCBI taxonomy): domain Eukaryota; kingdom Viridiplantae; phylum Streptophyta; class Magnoliopsida; order Poales; family Poaceae; genus Poa; species Poa pratensis. Next base: position 24,405,365 of record CAMZMU010000057.1, on the reverse strand, counting down.
AGCTATCAGATTAGCAACGAACAATTACCACGATAATTGTTCATGGTCATCGGATAAAATTTTGGACATTTACAATAATATGCATTGCTAGAGAGTAAGAGTTCTAACATTTTCAAAATCTAAGAGATGGTATCAGTCCACACAAAGTAGTATCATACAGCCTTACATTGATACAGAATGACATATAGAAAAACTGATAACCAAGTTATTATAATCAGATAAGTTAGTGATAATAATCTGGTAACTACCGATGACAAAAAGTTATCAAAATATGGCAACATGGGATCTATTTTCGTAGATCTCGTCGCGACTAAGGCAGCGGTGAAAGCGGATTTCCAATCGGATCTACGATTTGTGAGATAAAGGTTTTTAAAGTTTGAAATTGAGAGAATCTTGAATGACTTCACCGTGGCATGCATGGGAGAGAGAGGAGTTGACAAGGATATACATCTCGGGTACCCTACTGTGAGGGTACCTGGTGCACGTGATGACTAAAAGCCCAACTAGCGAAGATACGACTCGAAGCCCATGACGAGAGGCCCAACAAGATGAAGTAACTTCCAAGTTTAGACATAGACATAGTCGGTTTATACTTTCCTTATGTGTAAACTAGGTCGGTTACAAACTCCCGAGAGGCTGGGAGGGGTGCCGATCTAGGACCAAGCCATACTCGAACCACCAAAGCTCTTGCGAGATCGTCATCTCGCCGGAGCCACCTTGTAACCACATAATCTCCAGCGATCAATAACAGACAAGCAGGAAGTAGGGTCTTTACCTCCACCCGAGGGGCCTGAACCTGGGTAAATCTTTGCCTCTGCTTGTCAGCCGACGAAACTACCAGTACTACCACGTTCTCTCCCCATAATCTCAACCCTAGGTCCTTAACCATGGGATTTGATGAGGGTACACCTCGTCAATTGGCGCCGTCTGTGGGAAAGAATAGTGCTGGACTCGCGGTTTCTTCGGTTCCATCGGAAAACGGCGACTCGCCGATCGGATCTACAAACGGCAACTCGCCGGCTGCATCGACAAACCAGAACTCGCCGACTCAGGCGGCACACGGCAACTCGCCGGCTCACTCGACAAACGGCAACACGTCAGCTTCACCTGCAAAAAGCGCATCGGATCCTCTGATGGATTTCGAGCCACACTCGCCAGGATTCCAGGAGGCCTTCTCGATCTCGAGTCAGGTTTGGGTTTAACCGTTGGTTCGTTCAATTTTTTCGTCAACAAGCTTGGTGTGCAGGACTTGACAGATCCACGCCAACTCGCGACTTCCGCACCCGAGGCTCCATCGGTTGCGGCTCCTTCGACTGCGGATCCCTCAACTGTGTCCATACCATCGTCGACCCTCCAAGCTTGTTCGTCTGCAACAACCATGTCCACACGAGAGATGCGCGAGCTCATTGAAGAGCTCCAGGGCGAGGAGGCCGAATCAGCATACCGCACAAACGATCCCGAGCTGGATCTCCCACTCGAGGATAGTTTCGACTGCGGGATCTCCTTAGCGACTTCGACGACCTCGAAACTCATATCGACAACCACGTCGACTCCGAGATCTGCGCCAACAACAACCTCGACTTCGAGATTCATAACAACCTCGCCGACGCCGAGATGAGCATAGGCGATGAAGGCGTCGACTGCGAGATCCGTCCAGACGGACCACTCGATGAACATACGGACTCAGACATGAGCCTCGATGAAGATGTCGAGTCCATGACAGGACTCGAAAGCATACACACATACCCTCGGGTCATACCCCAGCAGGTCTACGTTGCCATCGCAGCAGAAACATCAGACACTGCGGCCAGCCGCAGGCCTACAGAATTCCCGTGCACAGTCACTATGCCGGAGCCACAACCCTCACAATCACTGCTGAGATGGCAGCAAAAGCAGATAAAGTTATCAAGGAGTGCACAATGATGCCAGCAGACGCAACACAAGAAGAGATGTTGACCTTCCAGTACTTCAACTGGCAGGAGTCACTTCGACTGAAGCAGATAAGAGCCACACTCGAAGAACGCAAAAAGCAAGCTAGCTTGTCGAGTGCGCGCAGAAGACAGCTCTCCTTGAGCTCCACCGGGCGAGCAGACACAAGACCCAGATCAAGGTTGTCACACCTCTCGCCAGGCGAGAAGGCGGCACTCACCCGCAACTTAGGCAACTCCTTCATGACATACGACGAGGAAGGACTGCCGGTGCCCAAAACAGCAGCAGGTGCTCTCTACACCGCTGCAGCATACCTGGAGGCAATCAAGCCCCCAGCGGATGACCCCAATGCAAAACTACACCGCCAACAGATCAAATCACTCGCCTTAGCTGCAAAGGCCATACGCCAAGTTCCAAGAACTCCAGGTGGGAGTCGAGACCGTGCCCTAGTCGACGCGCCTCGGGAAGAGCATAATCACAGTGGTCGTCGCCACCACTCGAAGGAAAGAAGCGGCTCGCGAAGGCGCAGGTCCAGGAGCAGGTCACGCAGATCATACAGTAGCGACTCATACTCGATCGAGAGCCTGAGCCACATGGAGCTCTGTGCTTCACTCGACGCGTCCGCGAGACACGGATGCCCAAAGGGTTCAAACTCACATCTGAACAGCCCAAGTACACGGGTCGACAGGAACCTTCCGGGTGGCTGGAAGATTACAGGCTGGCTGTCGCATGCCAGCGAGGCACGAACACCACAGCCATGCAGTACATACGACTGATGCTCGAAGGCACAGCCCGCGACTGGCTCAAGGCCCTACCTTCATCAAAGTACGACTCGTGGGATCACTTCCGCGATGACTTCATCAAAAACTTCGAGCCTCTGTGTGAGCGCCCAAAAACGTTCGAGGAACTGCGGGCCTGCGTGCAACGATCAGACGAAAGGCTGAGGTCATACATTAGACGATGGACTGAGATACGCAACTCAGTCGGAGTAATATCAGAAGACATGGCCATGGATGCCTTCATAATGGGACTCGCCAGGCATGACCTCAAAGAAGCACTCGGTCGCAAAAAGCCAACCTCTGTGGCTAACCTCTTGATGACCGCGACTGAGTGGGCAGATGGAGAAGATATGGCGCGCACAACACGCGGGTCCTCACCCCGTGACAATCATGAAAGCGGCAGTCGAAGCCGCAGAGACTCATACAGGGATGATCGAAGGCGCAAGCGTTCAAAACGTCATTACGACGACGATAGACCCGAATTCATGGCGGCTGGATTCTCTACACCACGCAATGACCAGACAGAAGCGACCAGCGATCAGAAGATCGACGGGACAGTCGCGAAGATCGACGGGACAGTCGAGACGACCGTCGAGACAGCCGAGATCGCGGCCAACGCAGTGATAGCTACAAGAGGAAGGACTGGCGCAAGTCACGGGCACAATCTGAGCGATCATTCGAAGAAAAGATGGACGCTGATTGCAGATTCCACCTGTACAAGGGGGACGACGGAAAACTGCGATCCAACCACTCGATGAGAAACTGCAGGGAGTTCGACCAAATGGCGACTGATTACGTAAATCGCAGAAAGGCAGCAGCCGCACAAGCACCTGCACCCGTGCCTCAGCCAAACAACGTGCCTGTTCTGATGGCACCACCTCCACCACCACAGCCTGCTCCAGGCGGAAACCTCGCGGGTGCCATACAGCACATACCGCGGGTAGACGAGCCGCAGTACCCTCCACCCCAAGGGCAGATGTACATGATACAGAAAGGTCGACCTTCCAACAGGGAGCAAAAACTTCGCACTCGACAAGTAAACATGGCGGTCATGTCACCCCTGCGGTAACAGAATATTTGAAAGGAGCCGAAACTATAATAAGCTTCAGCAAAGAGGACCACCCTCCATCGGTTGTTCGCCCAGGGCACTCCGCTCTGGTACTCGACGCGCAAATTGGAGGCTACGCTATGTCCAAGGTCTTCATGGATGGGGGAGCGGCATAAACATCATCTTCGCAGATACGCTCCGCAAAATGAATAGGTCAGTCGAAAACCTGCCAAGATCCTCAAATACCTTCCACGGTATCGTTCCAGGGAAAGCAATAAGCCCAGAGGGCACCATACAACTCGACGTAACGTTCGGGGACAAGCACCACTTCAGGACAGAGTCGATTGAGTTCGAAGTGGTCGACTGGAAGTCACAATACCATGCTATACTTGGACGCCCGACGTTCGCTCGATTCATGGCGGTGCCACATTACGCATACCTCCAGCTGAAGATGCCTGGACCAAAAGGAGTAATCACAGTTAAGGGGAACTTCCAAAAGTCTGACTCTTGTGATCGAGAATTCAGCAAAATCTCTGAGATGTTTGGCATGGAAGCAACACTCGCTGATCTAGCGGTCTCCAACGATCGAACACTTATGCCAGAGCACAAAAAGGTGGCAGTCGACAGAGCATTCAATGCCACCAATGACACAAAATCGCATCAGGTGCACCCGACTGACCCGACCAAGACAGTCAATGTCTCGTCGAGTCTGCCTATCGCATAGGAAAGCGCGCTCGTCGAATTCCTCCGTGAGAACTGGGATATATTTGCATGGTGTCCAGCAGACATGCCAGGTATTCCCAGGGAATTCGCCGAGCACTCTCTCCAGCTACTTCCAGATGCTAAACCAGTCAAGCAAACAATGCGCCGCATATCCGGCCCAAAAAGAACGCAGTCGAAGCCGAAGTCGACAGGCTACTGCAGCAGGATTCATCAGAGAGATCAAGAAATCACAATGGGTGGCCAACCCCGTACTCGTAGAGAAGAAGCACACAGACATCCTTCGGATGTGTGTAGATTTTACAGCACTCAACAAGTGTTGTCCAAAGGATCACTTTCCACTACCTCGAATCGACCAGATCGTCGACTCCACCGCCGGGTGCGCTCGCTTGTCCTTCCTGGATGCCTACTCGGGTTACCACCAGATAAGGATGAAGGAAGAAGACGAAGAGAAAACGGCGTTCATAACCCCACTCGGGGTCTACTGCTACACCACAATGCCTTTCGGGCTCAAGAACGCAGGCGCAACATACCAGCGCATGATGCAAGATTGCCTCAAGAAGCAAATTGGGCGAAACGTCCAGGTCTATGTAGATGATATCGTCATCACCACAAGAGAGGAAAACACACTACTAGATGACCTGCGAGAGACATTCGCAAACCTCAAACGCTTCCACATCAAGCTCAACCCGAAGAAGTGCACGTTCGGCGTGCCAGCCGGGCAACTCCTCGGGTATCTAGTCTCAGCTCGAGGGATCGAGGCGGATCCGGAGAAAATACAGGCCATCTTGACGATGCAAAGGCCTTCAAAACTCCATGACGTGCAAAAATTGGCGGGTCGAGTAGCAGCGCTCAGTCGATTCATCAGCAAGCTAGGCGAAAAAGCACTCCCGTTCTATCGACTGATGAAGAAAGCAGATAAGTTCGAGTGGACGCCAGAAGCCGAAGCAGCCTTCACGGACCTCAAGCGAGTCCTCACAAGCCCTCCAATCCTCGTAGCACCAAAGGAACGCGAGCCGCTATACCTATATGTCTCTGCAACTAACAGGGTGGTAAGCACTGTTCTAGTGGTCGAACGCAGGGAGGAGGGACACGCCCAAAGCATACAACGTCCAGTCTATTACTTGAGTGAAGTGCTCTCCACATCAAAGCAGCGGTACCCGCACTATCAGAAGCTGGCATACGCCGTGTTCATGTCCTCAAGGAAGCTGACACATTACTTCTCCGAGCACCCGATCACCGTAATCAGCACTTCAGGGATCGGGGACATCCTCACAAACCCCAATGCGACTGGGCGAGTAGCAAAATGGCTCATCGAGCTAGCACCAAGAGACATCAGGTATGATTACCCGAAGGCCATCAAAGCACAAGTTTTACCCGACTTCCACACCGAGTGGATTGAAGCTCAGCTCCCAGGAGCACCAGATGTGTCCAATTCCTGGACTATGTACTTTGATGGCTCGAAGAAAAACGAAGGCGCAGGCGCAGGTGTCATCCTCATATCACCAAAAGGCGACAAGCTCCGCTATATACTGCAAATGGGATTCGAGTTCCCATCCAATAACGAAGCAGAATATGAGGCTCTGATCCATGGCATGAGGATGGCCAAAGCCCTCGGGTGCACTCGACTGATGATCTACGGCGACTCGAATCTGGTGGTGCAGCAAACAATGAAGGCTTGTGACGCAATCGCAGATAACATGATCGCCTACCGTGACTTGTACAACATCATGGAGGGCAGCTTCGAAGGCTGCGAGTTGCGGCACATAGGGCGTGAAAGCAATGAAGAAGCAGATAAGTTAGCCAACATTGGTGCGACCAAAGCACCAGTGCCACCTGGTGTCTTCTTCGAGCGCATAGAACACAGATCAATCAAAAAGAAGCGGGCAACTCCTGCACCAGCCGCACCAGCCAAGAGCAAAACACCTAGCACAAGGACCCACCAGTCGAGGTACTCCTCATCGAGCCAACTTGGACTCAACCCTTCCTCGCGTACATACTCCGCGGTGAGGTACCCGAAGACTTCACAGAGTCAAGACGCGTCACTCGACGATCTAAAGCATACACTGTCATCAACGGTGAACTTTACAAACGCAGCATATCAGGTATGTTCCAGCGTTGCATAGCATTTGAAGATGGCCAAGCCATCCTTCGTGATATTCATGCAGGTACTTGCGGGCATCACGCCAGCAGTCGATCACTCGTAGCCAAGGCCTTTCGCGCAGGCTTCTACTGGCCCACAGCACTCAAAGACGCGGAGGACATAGTCAAAAGGTGCATCGGCTGCCAAAAATTCGCCACAAAGCCGCACGCACCCGCATCGGCGTTGAAGACAATACCATTGGCCTGGCCTTTCGCCCAGTGGGGGCTTGATATGGTTGGGCCACTCAAAAAATCCTCCCATGGAGGGCATACTCACCTTCTGGTGGCGGTCGACAAGTTCACCAAGTGGATTGAAGCAGTACCCATCACAAGTTCGACTGCCGCTACAGCAGTCAATTTCATAAAATCCATCATATACCGCTTTGGTGTGCCAAATAGCATTATCACTGACAACGGTACAAACTTCACGGCTGAGGAATTCAAATCCTTCTGCAAAGAGCAAGATATCACGCTCAATTATGCATCTGTGCGCACCCGCAATCAAACGGCCAAGTCGAAAAGGCCAATGGGCTCGTAACAAGTGGAATCAAGAAGCGCCTCCTGGTGCCACTCAAAAGGGCTGCGGGTGCTTGGGTAGAAGAGCTTCCGTCTGTGCTATGGAGCCTACGCACAACACCCAACGCCTCAACGCAATTCACTCCATTCTTCATGGTCTACGGCGCAGAGGCAATTCTGCCATCAGACGTAAGGTTCAACGCACCAAGAGTCGAAGCATACAATGAAGAAGATGCAGACGAGCACTCGAAGACGCAGTCGACTTGCTAGAAGAAGCACGTAACACGGCGCTCGCACGCACAGCTATTTATCAGCAGGACCTCCGCAACTATCACAGCCGTCGACTGCGTACCAGGTCCTTCGAGGTTGGCGACCTGGTACTTCGACTGAAGCAAAAGAAGGTGCATAAACTCGCTTCTCCATGGGAAGGACCCTTTATCATCACCGAGGTCGTTGGTGGTGGAGCATATAGACTGAAGCACTCGAAGACAGGAGAACTCTCGCATAATCCTTGGAACGTTGCGCAGCTGCGCCGTTTCTATGCTTAGATTGATCAGTCGAACAATGTAATAGGCACATATGTCGGATAGCTGCAGGTTTCAGACGCGCTCTTTTCCTTACCAGGGTACCTAAGGGGACTGGAAGGTTTTTAATGAGGCGGCCTGCAGCTTAACATTCAAAAAAGGAATATAATTCATGATTCCTCATATTTCTCCCTGCTTACTACTCGCATAAATTGATTTCACAAAATTAGCCTCACCCGAGCACTCGGGGGCTGCGCTATCTCAAAAAGCATGTGTTTCCGCTTGTTCACAACATAATACCCCAGCCGCACTCGAATACTCGGGGGCTGGGTCATAAAAATCATACATAAACACAAAAGTTGCTCAACTCACTCAATTATTCGAGGGTTGAGCCTAGAAGCATCAAGTGAAGCTTCAAGTATTGCAAAAATTCATAACCGCACATAAATAGTCATGGACTGTGCAGCTTATGTTTGATACTCTAAAATATTTCTATCAAGTTCACTCAAAATACACGGGGGCTGGATAGTCCTAATTTTACAGCATGTTGCTTCATACACCCCGCTCAACAGGCTCGGGGGCTGCATACGTGTAAACAAATAATGTACAATAATCACAAGTGTTGCGTTTTACACTTTGGAGTTACTTCCCATACACATAACCTACTCAACAGGTTCTTCCTTGGGTTCGGTCCATTTTTCCTCCTCCTTCAGCACACGATGGATTAGGACCAGTGCGTCCACTCGTGTCTCTTGGTAGTGCTCCTCCATCGGCACAGGACCACCACCTGGTAAGGGTGCGGGTCCCATCGCAATCCTTTTCAAATCAAGGTGCGGAAGGTGCGATCGCACAAAGGCAAGAGCAACGTTAGCCCCGCTAATCAGTTGCTCACGCACAAACTTCTTGATCGCCTTGCCTTTTCGAAATTTCTTCAGCAAAGCCACAAGGCCCTGTGGTTGCTCATTCAAAGGAAACAAAGCTTCGTGGACTCGAAATAAAGCCAGCCTGCAAGTCTCCAGTCGAATGGCTGTGCGCCAAGCACGGTCCAGAAGCCTTACCAAAATGGCACTCTTCTCCCTGTCTGACCAGAAGGGGTGGGCGGAGTATTCAGTGCTACTCGCATGACCATCGAGTCGATCCTGAATTCGTGCCTCCTCCTTTATTGGGTCAGAACAAACACCTGCGCAAAAGCAAAGGGCTCATCATCGCCCAGTCGAGTCACCTTGCTAAGAAGAGATCTCGATGATTCAAAAATGTCTTACATTCGAGTTGCAGATTTACTCTCTCCAACTCCTCAAGCAAAAAGGCTTCTCGCTCTGTAGTTGGGGATGACCTCGACTGCAACTCAGCATACGCATCTTGCGTTTCCTTCAGCTCGCGAGTAACTTCGGAAAGCTTTTGATGAAGAAAGTCCATAATTTTCTGGTCATTAACGCTTCGTGACTTCGAAGAACCACCCACAACAGGGCCAGTCGATGGTTTAGAAGCTCGGTTCTACAGTCAGAATAATTCAATGCATAAGGAAGCATAAAAGAATTCAAACAAAAGGCTCGGGGGCTGCGCCTCCCGATCACTGAAGTTCATGTTTCATAACAAGACAGATACGATGTCTGATAATTTACATATAGCAAAAGCAAAGTGACGCAATTCCTAGACCTAGTCAAACAAAGGGGTCACTGGCTAAGTCGTCGACTTCTTGGAGGAAGTTTTCTTCGCCTGGACCTTGGCTGCCCTTTCTTCAACAGTTGTTACCAGCTGTTGGGCATATGTTTTGGCGGCTTCCATCCAAGTGCCGAGCCCGACGGTTTTGCCATCAGGACCCCGTGGAAACTTCTTTGTGGCTGCGTCAAAATCTGCCTCGACTCCGTGCGCGAGCAACATGAGAAAAGTAGTCTGAGCACCACTTACCATTTGCTCGCGACTGAAGTCAGCAACGGCAGTCCCTTCAGGCTTGAATAGATCAACCAGCTCTGCAAAGGAAGATGGTAGCTCCTCGCCGGGGAAGAAGCTGCCATGGAGGGCACCCAGGGCACTCGCCGCCTGCGTTAGCATCTCCCCTGCTCTGCTACTGGTGGCCTCCGAGACAGCCACACTTTCATCAAGTGAGGTGCCAAGGCTCTGCTTGCCAGTAGCAGTCGGGCCATCCATCACGCCTAGCATAAGGGTAAAATAATCAGCACCATGTATCAGAAACCTCAAACATCTAAGGAGCAGAGCAAAAATTCTTACCAGTTAAGCTGGTGCTGGCGGCAGAGAGTCGACCAATCGCCGACTCCTCCCTAACTTCGGCTGTTTTCAGCCTCTTCTCCAGATCAGCCACTCGACGGGTGGCGTTGTTCAAATTTTCTGCCGCTTCAGTGGCGGCCTCTACAAAAACAGATGCACATGATTAGTAGGCTGCAAGAGAAATCACCCTCAACAAGTGGTGATAGCATAAAAAGATACGCACTCTTTGCAACTTCGAGTTGCTGCTGCAGGGTGGCGGCTTCAGTCTCCTTGTGCACATACTGGGCACCAGCCTTCAGCAACTCTCGCACAAACGCCTAAGTACACGACATGGGCAAATTCACAACTCAATAACTGAGTATAGGCAAAAATTTCGCATTTGATTCAAACTTTGGCAAGCACAAACTTACGTGTTCCAAGAAGGAAGAAGTCGACGCAGGGACACCTGCAGCCGCAGCTCCACTCTCAGTTGCTGCAACCTCCGGCTGGGGTGGCGTAGCTGTGGCTGTAGCGGCAGGAGTCGCCGGGGTAGGCGGCTGCTCTGGTGGCAGCGTCCGTGCAGTGGACGCTGCGCTGCTCTTTTCCGCCGTAGGTGGCGGAGGCATATCCTCATCGGAGGAAACACTGTTTCACACATTATAAGCATACAAGGTGGTATTATTCATAACATTACGAAGCATATGCACATGATACTTACTCTTCAGTAAGGTCGCACAATCGACCAGGTGCAAGCACACCCATGCTCGGGCGCGATTTCTTCGGTGGTCGAGGGGGAAGCGAGCGAATCGGGGAACCTCGAGTGGCGCCGTCATCGACTCCGTCCTATCTTCCTCCTTTCCTCCGAGTCAGCGGTGTCTTCCTCGTCGCGCGACCGCTTTGCTTGCCCTGCACCTCAGCATCGCCCTCATCGGCTTCTGGCGTGTGCGCAGTGGCGAGTGAAGCCATCTCGTCATCGAATCTACCTCGAGTGGCTCATTGTCTGGCACTGGGCCGCTCTCTGGCAAGGGAGGCATTGACTCAAACATTTTGTGTCCCTGCATACATAAACAGCAAAGGATTCAACATCACACATGCATAACATATCAACTGAGATGTAGTATCAATGTTACCTCTGGCAGAGGGTTGCTGGTCTCATAAGGAGGCACAGGCGAGTTCATCTCGCAGGGATCTTCATCGGTAAGCTTGGTAAGGCTCCTTACCAACTTCTCCGCTTCCGCATCAGATAGCTCCACTGCGCGTGAGCGGGTTGGATCAGAAGCCCCACCATATGCCCACAAAGCATGCACTCGGGCTCGGAGAGGCTGCACTCGCCTCTTGGCCATAATGGCTAGCAGATGGATCCCTGTGACCTCTCGACCAGCAGTGGTCTGAAGCTTCAGCACCTTCTCCATCAGAATGTCAGCCTCTTCGGCTTCGACTCCGGTCGGCTGGGCAATCCATGATGGCCTCTTCTTCACCAGGGCGTCTGCGTCAAAGGAAGGCAACCCGAAGGTTTGGTCGCCAATGGTCACATCCTTGATGTAGAACCACTTCTGGCGCCATCCTTGCACAGACTCCAGGAAGTTGATCTTGAAGTACTCGACATCAGGTCGAGCTTGTACTCCAAAACCACCAGGTCCCTTGGTGCTGTGCTGGCGCTTGACGTTGAAGATGCGGCGGAACAGACCAAAGTGGGGTGCGACGCCCAAGAAGCACTCGCAAAGGACGAAGTAACACGCAATGTGCAAAAGCCCATTGGGCGTGAAATCGTGCAATTGCACTCCATACACGTGCATCAGTGCACGAAGAAAGTTGTGAACAGGGAAGGAGAATCCCCTGTTCACAAAATCAACAAAGCAGACCCGCTCATTGGGGCCTGGGCGCGGGATTACCTCGGCACCGGGAGGCGAACTTGAGAGGTGTCCTCAGGGATCAGCCCGTCGTTCCGCAGGCCAGTGAGCATCCTCTTGCTGCAGGTGGATTTGGTCCACGCGCCCTTCTCCCTCTTCAAGCCACTGGCAGCGGCTCCCGCGGCGCTATCCGCCGATGCAGCACTCCTGCCCCTTCGGGTGGTAGGCTTCGTCATCGCGGTGGCGGTTGCACAAGCTTTGCTCTGAGGCAATGGCGATGCGAGAGGAGGAAGAAGAAGTAGCGGCGGCGGAGAGCAAATGGCAAGTAAAAACACTATTTACGCCGCCGTCCCCTTTTTAACCTCAAAAGCAAAAGAATCCGCACCGTCGATGCGAGATCGTGGGCACATAAGCAAATCTAACCGTACACGTGGCAGCCACGGAGGGCAACCGTCGCCGGCCACTCCGCCCACTACGCACGGGAATCTAGGAACTACCATCATGGCCCGGAGAAATCGTGCCTGAACGGTCAAATCCAGTCCAAACGGCTGTACAATGGGCCCACAAGACGTGTCACGTCCCATCTCTCGCAGCACAGCGCACGCCACCGCGTGTCAGGTGGCGCAGTCGCCATAAAACGTCATCCCTGACGTCATTGCAGCAAATTTGTTCCGAAAAGATGTCGGGTTCGCCCAAAGCATACTAATCACTCGATTCGTTGTCGGGTGTATGGTCACTCGACTGTCTCTACGATCAAATACATATTACTCCCATCGGGAGCGTATCAAAAATTTCTTCGACTAAAGATGATCATGACTGGGTGATTCTGAGATTATCCTCCATTACAAGTAATAAAGCACAATCTCGGGGGCTACTCCCATCGGGAGCGCTGACGCGCACCCGATAGAATTATGGCAAAAGGTTTTCTTCGACTAACAAATGTAGAGAAAGATGGTTTTGAGATTATCCTTCATTGCAATCAATAAAGCACAATCTCGGGGGCTACTCCCATCGGGAGCGCTGTCGCGCACCCGATAAAATAGTGTCAAAGTGTCAGTCGATGAATATATCGACTGTGTTCATATGCAAAATCATACTCGAAACATTCCCGAGTTGCGTCCGTCGCAAATACCTCGGATGCTGCACGCATAGTGCAAAGGTAAGACCCGCCGAACTTTCGAGCTGGGCTAAGGACCGTTCCAGCAACGTCAATCCTTATATTTTCCGTGTCAGCAGACATGATGAAAAATCCCGACGGACGCGTTGGGTAAAATTCAAAGTTATACTGCAGATCGACTCAGTAAGACCTCAGCGGCCTAGTCGAATCTGACCAGTTTGTTCCAGATTCGAGTCCGGGGACTCGAGTTTGATTGAAAGCTAGTAAGGTGTTACCCAAATGTGTAGTTAACCAGTCCCGATCCGTCGAGTGAACTGGGCCTGCTAAGCTATTATCCCTTGATCATCATAAGCAAAAACCACAGTCGATGAAATACTCGACATAGCCAACATGTGCTATTCATACAGGAATTCCAATTATAGTACTAAGAATATGACGTGCACTTGCGAACGAGTCCATGCCTGATTCTTCGAGTCAGACAAGTACTCGGGGGCTACTGACAAGGATATACATCTCGGGTACCCTACTGTGAGGGTACCTGGTGCACGTGATGACTAAAAGCCCAACTAGCGAAGATACGACTCGAAGCCCAAGACGAGAGGCCCAACAAGATGAAGTAACTTCCAAGTTTAGACATAGACATAGTCGGTTTATACTTTCCTTATGTGTAAACTAGGTCGGTTACAAACTCCCGAGACCCAGCCTATTTAAAGGCTGGGAGGGGTGCCGATCTAGGACCAAGCCATACTCGAACCACCAAAACTCTTGCGAGATCGTCATCTCGCCGGAGCCACCTTGTAACCACATAATCTCCAGCGATCAATAACAGACAAGCAGGAAGTAGGGTCTTTACCTCCACCCGAGGGGCCTGAACCTGGGTAAATCTTTGCCTCTGCTTGTCAGCCGACGAAACTACCAGTACTACCACGTTCTCTCCCCATAATCTCAACCCTAGGTCCTTAACCATGGGATTTGATGAGGGTACACCTCGTCAGGAGTGCAATAGCTCCACTTAAGCACTAATTAATTGCATGCATGTGAGTGTGAAGGAGTAATTAATTACGTGCATACATGCATGCAGGGTCATATCGTTTCAAAATAGTTGTTCACTGTATCTAAGCCACTAGTTCCAGGGTCATAGGCTTCGACAAGTTCTTTTCACCAAGGTCCTAATTAGGTTGGGTGCAAATTCAGTTCTACATTTCGTGATTGGGGGGGGGGGGGGGGGGGGGGGGAGGCCTCCTGAGGTATGGATCGTTTTAGACCTACTTCACCACCGCTATACATACCCCTTGTAAACAGCCGCATGGGATCATCCAGTCATTATAATCTCCGGCATTTCGTAACATCTCCCGATATCCTAATACAGTGAATTTTCGTCAGCTGGCCCCATGGTTTATTACCCTTCTCTTTGGATGGGTTTTTATGCATCAAAATCTTGATTTGTTCTGTTTGTCGGTGACTTATAACAACGCCCTATACTAGGTAGACCGTGCATTACTACGAGACGACACGGTGGTGGAAACAATAGTCGGGTCGATGCATCCTTTGCTCAAAATGAAACAAACAATGGCCAGGTCATCTGTGAACTTACATTTTTCGTGTCGCCTACGGAATTTTAGTCCCACCGTACCTCAAAGAGTATACTTTCAACATTCTTAGAAAGTCACACTTTCTTAGATTTGATCATGTTTATACAAAAGGCCACCAACATTTATGCAACCAAATTAGTATAATTATATCATGGTAAAATATACTTTCATCATATAAACTATTTCATTTTATTAATATTTTTTATTTATGTGTAAACACGGTCAAAATTTGAAATAATTTAACTTTCAAACAAAGTAAGAAGCACACTCTTTCGTGAAGGAGGTAGTACATCGTTTATCCCGTGTTAGTCCACGACGCATGCATGATGCTGGCGTAACTAACGCGGACCGCGTGAAGCATCAGGTAGTATATGATCAAGTAGTAAATGATGTAATCAAGCGCGTATATATCGTGTGAATCGTCTAGTTCCTGGTCTCTCACTCCATCGCCGATGATGGATGCCATTTGCCAAATGGAGCGAACGGTGGCCACGACAGACAGCACGATTGAATCTCATTGGTACACGTACTCATGCATGACTCTTAGTGCTAGCCAGTAAGCCGAGTCACCGGCTTTGCCAAGAAAATCTTCCTTACAACAGGCTCGTCATTCTTCTTACGTCTACTAATGGAACATTCAAGAATGCTTAAGGTAATTTAGGCAGTTTTTTCTTAATCGTGAGATGTGGCAAATACAGAACTACTGTTTTTTCGATAAAGAATAGTGTATTTGCCACAGTATTAGCTGAGCAGAGTGAGGCGTTCAGAAGAGGCAGTGGTGGATGGCATAGGGACACGTCGCGACCCCGCCACGATGGCAGCCTGGCTCCATTGGCACCACAAGCGAGAAAAGAGGAGCTCGCGACATGAGCGGGGCAGTCGCCCAACCATCTGCAAGGCCCGATGCGATGAAGCAGAAGACGAACCCAACCCCATCCGATCCATCCATCCTCCCGATTCATCTCTTCTCTCCTCACCTTTCCATCTTTCGCCGCTGTCACTTGGAGCTCTCGCTCCTCCATCGGCAGCGGCAGGTGCACCGGCTCTATATATACGCCCCACTTCTCCCCCACATGCACTTGCACTAGTACAACTCAAGTGTACAACAACACACCTCCCTCCTGTTCCGTCCAGCGCGGCTCTGCTCCCTCCTCTGTCATCTCACTCTCTCGATCACACAGCAGCAGCAGCAGCCCATGGTGGTTCTTGCGAGCACGCCCGCGGTCGACCACATCCCGCTCCTGCGGTCCCCGACCCCTTGGATTACTTCTCCGGCATGCCCGTCGTCGACCTCTCCAGCCCCGGCGCGCCGCGGGCCATCGCCGACGCCTGCGAGCGCTTCGGCTTCTTCAAGCTCGTCAACCACGGCGTGCCCACGGACACCATGGAGACGCTCGAGGCGGAGGCCGTCAGGTTCTTCGCGCTGCCCAGCAAGACAAGGGACCGCTCCGGGCCGGCATACCCGTTCGGGTACGGCAGCAAGCGCATCGGCCTCAATGGCGACATGGGCTGGCTCGAGTACCTCCTCCTCGCCGTCGAGGATGCGTCGCTCTCCGGCGCTTGTCCCGTCCCGTCATGCACGGTGTTTCGGTGAGTGAGTTCAAATACGCAGATGCTACCACAACAACACGACGCGTGGCCTGGTTTGACTGACGTGGTTGTTGCAAACTGCAGGGCGGCGCTGAAGGAGTACATCGCGGAGGTGCGGAAGGTGGCGGTGCGGGTGATGGAGGCGATGGCGGAGGGGCTGGGCATTGCGCCGGTGGACGCGCTGAGCCGGATGGTGACGGCGGAGGGCAGCGACCAGGTGTTCCGGGTGAACCACTACCCGCCGTGCACCGCGCTGCAGGGGCTCGGCTGCAGCGCCACCGGCTTCGGCGAGCACACCGACCCGCAGCTCGTCTCGCTGCTCGCTCCAACGGCACTCCGGCCTGCAGATCGCGCTCCAGGACGGGCGCTGGGTCTCCGTGCCTTCCGACCGCGACGCCTTCTTCGTCAACGTCGGGGATTCGCTGCAGGTATGACTGCCTGCTCCGAGCTCTGCTGACACGTGACACCTTTTCCTGCACGCGCTAATTTATCAGTTTTTTTTCTCCTTCTTCTTTTCTACTGTATATAGCACTACTTTTCTCCTTTACTACTGATTTCGCCATGCTAAAATGATGTGGATACGATTAAATTGGAGTTAGTGCATAAGTCAACTGGGAGCTCGTGAGATCACAACTGATGGATGACGGCCTGTCAATTCAGAGCTTGCGTCCGGTGCAGATCATCGCTATAAAAACAAGCTTCAATCGCATCACCCTCAACTGATAACAAAAGCACCAGTTAAACAGACAAATGTTCGTTTTATGCGTGTTGGTACAGTATACACGGCATGAACAGGAACAGGGGGAGTTCGTGGATAACCGCCGCCAGTTGCATATTCTCCACATCAACACACTACTATAGCAATCCGTTAGGCACAAATCATGAACTTGGCGTGATGGCTGCATGACATCTAATTTTTTTTTATAGATAAAAGGTGTTCAGGCCCAGCTTTGAATTAACAAAGCCACATGACATCTAATTACATCACCATGCAAAGACACAAAGCCATGTTGATCTGATGTGCTGTTTTAATTTGGATGTGAATTGATCAGGTGCTGACCAACGGGGGTTCAAGAGGTGAAGCACAGGGTGGTGGCCAACAGCCTCAAGTCTAGGGTTTCCCTGATCTACTTTGGAGGGCCACCATTGACGCAGAGGATCGCGCCATTGCCGCAGCTGCTGGGCGAGGGAGAGCAGAGCCTGTACAAGGAGTTCACGTGGAGCGAGTACAAGAAGGCTGCCTACAAATCAAGGCTCGGTGACAACAGGCTGGCCCAGTTTCACAAGTAGCAGCAGGCACAGTCAAGGATCATCAGCTTTAACAAGCCAGCCAGAGGAGTAGCTTGCTACTGTAGCTTAATACATACAGTATTTTGGCGCGCAAGGAAGAGGAGAAAGCTACTACAGTAAGTACTAAAGAAAAGAGAAAAAGAACAGAGCAAGAAGAGAAGAAGAGCTAGCTAGATCTTTTTTTGCTAAAACTTTTGCTTATGGCATGTTTGGCGAGGTGGTCTCTTCCTATCTGGGAATGCCTGACCTGGACGACGAACAGTTCAGTTAACTCCTATAGTTAATGGCAACCAAATAGTATAGCACAGGATGACAGCAATGGCGTCTTTTGATATTTCTTTTTTCTCCTTTTCGTGAGTATTAGTAGTTGGCTTGTTATTTCTTCGGAAAGATGTAGTTGTTGTGCCCGTGACGTAGCTTTGTGTGCATGTGGACCTCCTCTTTAGTAAACTGAAGATCAGTCTTCGTCTGTTTAAACTTTTATAAACTCTGTTCAAACCCATCGCAAAAACAAAACTCTATTCAAATCCAAATGGTGTGTCTTTACAGCAGCTCCTGGTTGGCATTACAGGATCCACTTTAAGCCCAGTCCAGCGGGGCCCATTGACAGCAGCATTTTCTGCCTGCACGGGCACGGGCAGGCCCCCAGCGGCCCGCGACCTCCAACCAAAACGAGGCAAATGAAGCGCGCGCATGTGGTGGCGGCATCACTGCCGGACCTTTGCTTCTCTCGGCCGGCCGGTGAACCTCTTCATACTCTTCTCTTCTCCGGCTGTGGATTTGGAGAGGATTTCTAATTGCACGCCACTAAATTGCTAAAGCAATAGTAGATCGCTTGGGCTAGGTTGCTTGTGCAGGTTTTCATCTAGTTTTTCTCTAATAAACAAGCAATTTTCTTCTAATAAATGAAAAATGTCAAACATTTTGTCCCGTTAAAAAAGTATTTGTGCCCACTCCT
Source organism: Poa pratensis (assembly GCA_947311845.1). Lineage (NCBI taxonomy): Eukaryota > Viridiplantae > Streptophyta > Magnoliopsida > Poales > Poaceae > Poa > Poa pratensis. The sequence goes on along the minus strand of CAMZMU010000057.1, from coordinate 24,387,105 downwards.
TATGTAAAATATATCTTTTTGACATGTGTGAAACGTCTAGTTTTTAAATTTGGCAACTAATATCTTTACAAATATTGATTCAGTACTTGGAAGTCATACGTCGGTTTTGAAACATATTGACGGCATGCTGTTTTTTATTTTATTTTGTTTTATAAATATGTAGTAAGTGAAAGTACATCTTAGCCCTAAGTTGGGCTTGATTAAATGACATGTGATTTAGGTACTAACCATGTTATCAAAGTGTTATGAATATGTGTTAGTCAGTTTGGTTGAAAAATATATGTGGATGAAGGCCCCAATTTTATGTGTGGTGCGCAATGCAATCTTGTCTGGAAGGGAAGAGTTGCAGAATGGTCTTATAAAAAGGGTTGGTGATGGTTCCACAAACACAATCTGGACTATGTGTGGAACCCTATGAATTTTGATCACCGACCAACTGCTAGGCTTTCATCTGTTGATGCTATTATTGTTAGTGATCTCCTTGACGAGCATTCTAAATACTAAGAGCCACAAAAACATGAAAACATTTTTATTGCAGAAGATGTCGGCCAATCCATCTTGATCAATCACACCGAGAGAGGTGCCGAGAACATCCGGACATGGGCTTTTGAAAAGAATGGAGTTTTCTCGGTTCGTTCTGCTTATCGTAGGATGATGCTCGGTAATAACTTCCTTCATGATGCTAATTGATTGAATGGTCATGCTGATTTGAATTGTTGGTGGAGAAATAGTGTTTTATGGCGAAAGGATAGGACAAGAAGCTGAATCGATTAAGTGCCGATAGGAATCACAATTTAAGTTTGTACTTGGATGATTGAACAAAAAAACAACCATGTAGGCTCTTTAGCTCTGATGGCTTGCCCATTTTTCAAAGAAAGAGAACCAAGAAGAAGCTCTTTCATGTCCAAGTGAGTTCCACATGGATTCTGCTTGCATAAGATTGTAGCCTTTATAAAAGAGATTCTCATGCCTTTGACTCATCAAGCCCTGGATGGATGGTAGTTCTAGCGGATCACGGGACTGCCTCTTTGTCCAATGAAAAATGAGAGGATTTCCTCTCTCTCGACTTCGGTGAACAATGGGCAACTTCTACTACTGAAACCAGTGAGCTGTACAGTGTATAGTTTGTATGGTTTTTGGACCGGTTTTCCTTATAAATTGGGTCAATTCTTCTATCTATTCGAGCGGTGGATATCGACCACCTTAAACTCAAAAAAAAAACAGTGAGCCAGTGGATACTGAGCATCTTCCTCTCATCTCTGTGGTGCTCTTGGTCACAACAACATTCATTCTTGTAGAGTAAATAATTGGATTTTGATTGAGTTATTTTTCTAAAGGAAAAAGGAAAATGCAGATTCAAATCTTTTTTCTTCGGACTTTCCCAAAAAAAAATACATTGTTGTATTCGCACTGTCAAATGTGAGTGAATAAATCCGACTTTCGTATTAAGTGCTTGCTAGGGCGAAGTTGTGGTCGGACTCTAGAATTCTTGACGAGTGGAGTCAAGTGGAGAAGGCGTTACATGATAGGAAAGCATTTTTTTTGCAGGAATTGTTGTTGTTTCAGCGGCGCCCTAAGAGGTTGCAACTACGACGGACCCGCAAACCCAAATCTACTAGGTTGATTTTGCATATTGAGCAGCCTTCCATCCACAATGTGCCGATCCCGAAACAAGCCGGACTGTTAAGAAAAGCAATCCTCCCATTAAGCTAGTTGCTCGTCATCCTGTGCTCGATCTCCACCATCCATTTTTTTAATCGGTTATAGAAATCATGTATTTGAAGTAAGTTCGATTTTTTTTTGCTTTGATGGACATCAACAAGTTGTACGCGCAAGAAGAAGGATGATTATTACTCCCTCTGTCCCATATTAGCCTGCATTCTGGGTTTAGTCAAAGTCATACTTTGTAAACTTTGACTAAACTATAAGAAAAAAATATCTACTTATAATACAAAATAAATATTATAGAATCATCATAAAATATATAATCAAATCATATCAATTTCTCATTATAAATGTTGATATTTTTCTCTATATGTTTGGTCAAACTTTAAAAAGTTTAAATCCGACTTTCGTATTAAGTGCTTGCTAGGGCGAAGTTGTGGTCGGACTCTAGAATTATTGACGAGTGGAGTCAAGTGGAGAAGGCGTTACATGATAGGAAAGCATTATTTTTTTTGCAGGAATTGTTGTTGTTTCAGCGGCGCCTAAGAGGTTGCAACTACGACAGACCCGCAAACCCAAATCTACTAGGTTGATTTTGCATATTGAGCAGCCTTCCATCCACAATGTGCCGATCCCAAAACAAGCCGGACTGTTAAGAAAAGCAATCCTCCCATTAAGCTGGTTGCTCGTCATCCTGTGCTCGCTCCACCATCCATTTTTTTAATCGGTATAGAAATCATGTATTTGAAGTAAGTTCGATTTTTTTGTTTTGCTTTGATGGACATCAACAAGTTGTACGCCAAGAAGAAGGATGATTATTACTCCCTCTGTCCCAAATTAGCATGCATTCTGGGTTTAGTCAAAGTCAAACTTTGTAAACTTTGACTAAACATATAAGAAAAAATATCAATACTTATAATACAAAAAATATTATTAGAATCATCAAAATATATAATCAAATCATATCAATTTCTCATTTATAATGTTGATATTTTTCTTATATGTTTGGTCAAACTTTAAAAAGTTTGAGTTTGACCAACACAAAATGCAGGGTAACTATTAACGGAGGATGTGTTACCAATCTACCATACGGTTTCTTCTGTTCCGTGTGGGCGCGTTGGTGCTTGGTCCGTCGAATGTCTAGTCATCGTCGGACCAAACCGCTTCATCTCTCCTGCTGGTGGAATCCCGTACGAGACACGTACCAACGGAATAACTGAACTCAACTAACTGCTCGTACTGCACACCCTAGCTAGCTAGGGAGCTTGGCTGGTCTCGGCCTCTCTGGTCCTGTGTTCAGTTACTAACGGCCACATTGCACATGCTCGCTACCAAAGCAACAGGGCTACTCCACGCGGCCTCAAACCAATGGACCCCGTCGACAGCACGACGTTGCCTACCATGCAATGCAACTGCACTAGTGGTTCCAACGTGTCTCTTAGTTTGAGCATGCATTCATAACTTGTGAAAATCCAACTTCAACGGGGCGACTCATTGAATCTGCCCGCGTCCGTTTTTTTTTTCACGCGACGACGTAAACGGACCGCTGCTGTTTTTCTCGCCGCCACCCATTCTCCACCAAAATTTGGACCAGGTTTGTGTCGGCCCCGGACACGCGCAAACAGCTCTTCTGTCCCCCTTGTCCGCCCCTGACCCGCCCAACAGAGGCAAAACTTCCACACCCACCCCAATCCTCTCCACCTCCTCGCCCCTCCCGCCGTCGCCACCCGATTTGGTCCTCTAGGCCATCCTCGGCGGCCGCCGCCTATTCCTCTTCGTCGCCACCGGCTATTTATATTTATTTGGTTTGTGAAACTATTTGTTTAACAATTTGTATTATTTGCTGAACTATTTGGATTATAAAAACTATTTGTATCATTTCCTTAAATTTATGTTGTATGGAACGACCGAGGCAAAATGCCTAAAATAGTAATTAAAAAAAAAACTAGGCGGACCAAATGGGTCGCCCGTTGGGTGAAGTGGCCTGGGAAGGGTGGACATGGGTCAGACACTGTCCGTTTAGTGACTGAAACGGACAACACGGCGGACAGAAATTGTCTGTTTGCGTCCGTTGAAGTTGCCCTTAGGTCATGATCAGCGACATGCATGATGCTCTCTCTCAGGTGAAAGCTTAAGAACATCCACTCGTGCCATTGCTACCCATTATGTGCGCATACACCTGCTACCGCCTTCGTAGGCAGGGTCGGTTCGGATGCTTGCAATACATGAAGTGCGTCTGAGAATAGATCCAGTGACCAATTTTTCTGGCCTATCGGCAGACCCGTGGGCGGCGTCGTGCAAAATTCGATAATGCAGGGGAGCTAGCCATCACGGCCATTCCTGCGGCAGGTCGGTGAGAGACTGAGAGGTACTCCCCGTCTCTAAATATAAAATGTTTCAGATATTTTGAATGTAGACTACATACAGAGTGAAATTAGTGAAACATATACAATAAAAATGTAAAATACGTCTAAATATGTATGAATCTGATTTTTTTTAAATTATTTTATATTTAAAAAAATGGAGGGAGTAGCTTTCTAGCTTGGTAGCTGCGTTGATCGAGTACGGACTATGTTCGTTCTTACATGCAGGAGGAGCGGCTGTTTTCCGGCTCGTGGTTTTCGGTCAGGCATGGGCCCGGCCACCCAATGGACAGGTTGGCTACTTGGGCCCTGCATGTTTCCCTCAAACGAAAAATAATGTCTAGGTGGCCAGGCCTTGGGCCTAGCTAGGCCGGTCCACTATGTACCAAACTGGCGTTGTCCGAGACGGGCAAAGCTGGCACTGGCAGTGGCGGAGTCTTGTTCTGTTCTCTCCCCTGGCCTGAACGCAAAGGGGAAAAGAGGCTCTTCCCTCTATCATCACCCACCTATTCCTATCTGAAATTAAGGTTCATGCACCGTAATGCATGGAGCCACGATCATGATTACGCGATTTGGAGTGCGAAGTGCTTGCCGCCTTGTCAGCTGGGGCCTCGGGACGGCTTAAGTACACTGCATTTGGGAGCTCGTTCGGTTGAGCTCCGTCGTAGTAGGAGTGAGGACCCCAGGAGGACTTATCACAGATGAATTATACGTCAAGAAGATAGCTGCCTCGCCATGGCGTGCATATGGCATCTTGCGGCGGACAGAGAGGATGCTCCGGTCCGTTGATCGCGATTGGGCATTTGCAGAGTATTATGTTTTAACTACTGTCTGTAAGAAGAAACGCCACTGGACTGCCAGGGAAGCAAGCAGAAGAACGTCAGAACATGCCGCTAGAAATCTCGAATTCTCGATCGGGAATGGAGAGCCAAGTGGAATCTTTCCGGCCCAAGTAAAATATAGGATTCTATTCTAGCCTCTATTTTTTAAAATTGACGAATTTATCTGGATTTCCGATTTCAGAGTGACTGCATCAACGAACTAGAGCCATTCCAATTTCAGAAGATATTTGGCGAAATGAAATGCGAATTCTAAAAACATGGAGCCGCTGAAGTCCGAATGTTTACATGCATTCCGTTTCTATCTGTGCCCTAGAATGTCTTGAGCGGAAAGCATGGAGCTGACAGTACGAACATATGTGTCACATGCTAGTTTAGTTTATTGTTCTACTCGTTATTTATGCAAGTTGCCGGATTCTGTACTTCCCGTGAGAGCTAAGTACTGTTCGAAAATAAGTGTCACGAATACGGATGCAGCTAACACAAAATATGGATGTATGATGTATCTAGATATTTGTGACACTTATTTCCGGACGGAGAAATGTATGCGTTAGGGTTGAAATCAGAGCGGATACAAACGGTTATTCCCTCCTAATCATACAACATACTTTTTCTTGGGTCTAATTCAAATACAGATAATGAAGATACAAATACTAAAATACTATCGGTCACGAGTATGAATCCATTCGAAGCGAGCCAAATATGGTCATCCTCAGTTACAAACTTTTAGAGGATATTACATGAAAGCAAAGACCAATGGAGTACAGACTTCGAAAAATGCAACTACATCAGCAGTTCAAACACAAATTTATGTGTAGCTAGATTCGAAGACATTACATAGTTAACCTTTATGAAGTAACTTTCTGGATAAATGTTAAGAGTACAACATGAGCTAAGCATAATGCAAGAACTAGTTTGGTGATATGCTGAAAGACGGACATGTTGTTATTTGAGATACATAGCCAGAGGTAAGCTTGTCTCGGATATCTTAGAGCATCTCCACTCGCGGCGC